>JANHFM010007009.1:260330-270894 GCA_032468115.1 Grayia smithii
CCTCTCTTCCCCTCTCTTCCCCCCTCTCTCCCTCCTCCCCTTCTGTATCTCTCTGTCCCTCTCCCTACCTTCCCGTCTCTCCCCCTCTCTATCTCTCCCCCTCCTCTCTCCCCCATGTCTCTCTCCCTCTGTATCTCTCTCTCTCCCCCTTTCCCTATCTTCCCCCCTCCTCTCTTTGTGTATCACAGTGTGCGTGCCTCTCTATGTCTTTCTCCCCCCTCTCTTGTGTATTACTCTGTGTGTGTCTCCCTATGTTTCTCATTCTCACACCTCTGTATATCATTCTGTATGTCTCTGTATGTCTCTCTCTACCCCTCTCTGTATGTATGTGTGTGTCTGTGTCTGTGTGTCTGTCTGACTCTCTCTTTCTCACTTGGAAAGCTGCGGCTGGACCAAGCCAGCAGGCTCTTCTTGGGGAGCTTTGCTACTCCTTTTATTTCTTCTTTTTGGAAATTCGAGCTGGCTGAGGAAGAGATCGCCAGCAGCGGCTGAGGCTTCCCTTTGGGCAACCGTCCTCTTCCTTCCCCCCTTCTCTCATCCCCCCTGGCCAGCTGTGTCTGAGCTGGGAGCATGCGCAGGCATGGGGAGACCCTCCTCAACTGAGTGCCAAAGCTCAGCAAAGGCACATATGCTTAAGGAGGGTCTTAACAGGATGTGACTTCTCTCCTGCACTGAGGCTCCGGCCATTGCCTTGCCTTGTCATCCCCCACTCCCGGCAGCTGTGGTTGAGCGCAGAGGGCGCGAATTCCAGCCTGAAGTGGTAGGAAGTGAAGGCTGCCTTATGTGCAAATGTGGCATGAAGGCAGGTATGGGGCCACTTCGCTCCTGCACTCTCTGGGGACCCTCCTCCACCTCCTCTCATGACCCGCTGGTGGGCTGTAGCTGAGCCAGGAGCATGCGCACGTGCGGGGAGACCCTTCCTAAATGAGCGGCCACCCACCCCGTGTGTGCCTTTCCTGTGCTTTGGTGCTCGCTTGAGGAGGGTCTCCCCATGTGTGTGCATGCTCCCAGCTCAGCCACATCCTGCCAGGGGGTCACGGGGAGGGGGATGAGGGTCCGAAGGGAAGCCTCCGCCACGGCTGGCAAATTGTTCCTCGGCCAGCCTGGATTTCCAAAAATATCCAAAAAAATAAAAGGGGCAAGGGGCGGGGCCAACCAGTGATGGGATAGGGAGCCACAGCAGAGGGCCCAAAGAGCCGCATGCGGCTCCGGAGCCATGGGTTGCCAACACCCAAGTTAGGTTTTCATAGCATGGGTACTTTGATATGCAAAGTAACTTATTTTAATGGTTACTTTTAAAATATTATCTCAAGGCAAGAGGAAAAAAACCCAAATATTATACAATACAAATATGCGTTATATACACTTGTTTTAATTTTGGAGGATTTTCCAACTCATGGAATACAAGCAATTAAGAACAACAGAGAAGTCGCAGTTAAAAATAAAATAAAAATCCCTCCTCCCAGTTCTGTAACATGGATTCTGCAATCAGTGGGACTTATTTCTGGGCAATTATAATGTACTTCAGGTCTTACTGCAAAGGTAGAACTTTTGTATTTGCCTTTTTGGTGGATTGTTATAATTCTTTAAGTATAAAATAAGTCTTCTCTATTCTAGATGAGAGATTTTGTATGATCCTTTAAGAGATTGAAATATTACAAAATCTGACATAGAAATGATTATTTCTAGCAAGATGTGAATGTTATATGATAATACTTACATTTTTGTTCTCAGAATTATGACTTCCAGTGCACGGTATAAAAGATACGATGGAAATCAAGTTTTATTTTGGTAAGTAAATTTAATCATTACCTAAAATGAAAATGTAAGACAAAACATATAACTGGAATCAGAAGAGTCATATCTACATCTTTGTAATGCATGTTCAATTTATTATCCAAATAAAAGATCCAAAGAAATCAGACTATCCACAAACTTAAATTTATAATTGACACTCAAGATCTGGAATAGAACTCATGTTTTTCACAAGTTTTATCAGTCATTCAGGATTCAAAAGCCTTTCTTCTGCACATGTACATTTGTATCGGGTGAGTTCTACCTACCTTTACTACCAGTTCTCTTCGTGCACGTGCGTGCGCGCGATTTGCGCTACCGTGCATGCGCAGGAACTCTTTGAGAAAAAAAAATCGCTCTGCGCATGCGCAGAATGCTATTTTTGCGGTTTTTACAAAAAGTAAGTTTGGCCGCGTGGGTGGGCCCGGGTCTGGATGCAGAGAACCGGTTTGGTGACGTCACAACGTCACCGCTACCGGATCGCGCGGACCGAACCGGGAGCAACCCATCACTGATTTGGATAGATAACATAGTGAATAGGAAAACATTCTTGAAGAGCTTTAGTTGGGAGTTCTTGATAGAAGGAGCACTTTATGTATATTTGTTTTTTTTTCTTCTTTAGCTCTGATACTATTGCAAGATGCTGGTATATTCTTCTTTCTGGATCTGTGCTTATGAAGGATTCTATGTTTTTGCCACCCTGCAGGTATGTAAGAAATCAGTGTTGACAAGGAAAAATAAATAACCTTGATAACCCAGTTAAATACATACAATATATGGTGAGAAAAATAAGTTTGTACACTTAATCTATTTTTTTTAAATTCTAGGGAATGTCATAGACAATATTTAATTGAAAAGAATGGTTTATAAAATCAAATCTTTGTCACAGGGATAGACCAGCATAGGACTATAACATAGAATAAAACATGCATTTATTTGTACAGTGCATGTAATGCTGAATTGTTGGTATTTGGATGAAAGTGTATTGCTTGCAAAGTAGTGTCTAGATTAGAGTAAAAGACCTAGAATGTCATGCTGGGTAAAGCTGGTCTTTGATTGTGCTTATGACCTATCAGTAAAATATACCAAAAATTTAATATTAAGGCTTGGTTCAGATTAATAATGGAGTCTATTTATTTCTTATCTTACTAAAAACAACATGAAAATGGAGCTTTGTATAATATTGCTTGGCCCCAAATGGAATAATGTGATTGATATGTATATATGTAGTTCAGTTTTAAAAAGGAAGAAAAATATTTGATTTAAATCGATATTTTTTCTGTAGTGTTTTAAAATGAAAACTATCAAAAGATTATAGATATGGATAATATTTTTAAACTAAGTCAGTAGAACTAAAATGATTAAGCTAATTAATATTCTTTTAAAATAGTAACTTAAATATCACTTATAATAATTATAGAATTATTCTCATTAAGGTAAAGTAAGCTCTTATCTCACTTTGTAAAAAGGTGCTACTGTTTGCTAGTATAATCAGATAATTGGGAGTTCTGACTTTTTGTTTCTGTCCTGATTCACATATTGTGTTAAATCATGGTTTGCTTAGTCACGTTTTTTGGATTAAAGTACAGTTGATTGAGTTTATACATATGCTAAGTCAAAATCAAGTAAATCACATCATGTGTTAGTACAAGTGGTTAACCAATTATTGGTTTCTTATTTACATATTCTTCATAAGATTAATTGTCAAGAGGATTTGCCCTTCTTTGTGTGCAAGTTTATTTTCAAGCTAACATATCTTAGTTTCTCTTTAATCACATGGCCCAGAAATTTACTTTATAGCATATCAAAAGGAATGTATTCAAAGGAATTCAGTACAATCCTAAAATAGAACGCTTGCCAAATACAGTTGCAAGTAATCAAAAAAAGATTATTTGTTTAAAAACTTAATTGTAAAAGTCAGATACCAAAAATGAGAGCATTGTTATAACGACCATAATTATTTATAAAAAACCATGACCGTAATTATTTATAAAAAACATAAGTATGCCTTAAAGTATGTAGCATATGCTCTCTTCTATTGTAAAGGAAAATTAAAAAACAGAAATGTCTCCTACAAATGAAAGACTCAGCATTGTTTTATCTTCTGTGATGTCCATGATGTTTGCAAAATTGACTGTGGCATGAGGTAATGACTTGTACTGTAAATGAATGATGTATACCATAAATGCAACATTCTTAAACTGAAAGAAATTTAGAAATTCACCCCTCTCCAAATTATCTTCATCTAACCTCTTGGGGATAGCATTGTTCAGTAATAGAATCCATCTAAAATAAGAATGTCCTTATTATTTCTGCCAAAGTTTATGTTTCAGATAAGCAAAATTTAGAAGGTTATTTTTCTGCTAGCTTGACCTTGGATCTGGTCCAGTGCTTCTTGGCAGGCCATCCGCTCTTTGTATCTCACTTGTCTTAGGTATCAGCAGTCATGTTCTTATTTGCCTTATTCTCAGCTTTGCCTTTTAACTTCTAAAGCCTTCCATGTTTTATCAACTTTATCAACATATTCTAAAACAGTAATTTATTATTTGACTTTATTTTTACAGTATCTCAAAATTAGTTACATCCTAGTGGATACAGAGAAACTTTGGAAGTTTAAAGAACTCTCTCTTAAACTCTGTTTAAAATATAGTTTAAAGGACTATGTCCCATTTGAATTGGAGTTTCAACCAAAACATCATTTAACATGGGAAACAAAATAATTTGTTTCTCAAACCATCATTTCAGAACTCTCAAACTGCTTCAGTAGAAGTCAGATTTCAAGGTACTGTCTGAGAAGTTTGCTCAGGTGGAATAGAAAGAAAGAAGTTATCTCTTGGTTTTACAAGGCGTTTACCTCCAAAGAATTGCAGGAATAGCCATAGAAATAACAGTAGATCGTCTCTACTTAGTGTCCAGTAATGTCAATCAGGAATCCTGCCTCTTCAATCAACTCTCAATTTCCTGGTGCAATAAATGCACTCTTTCAGAATATTCTGAACTAAAATATATGTTGAATTATCCTGCTTTTTTATTATCTGTTATCCTTTTGTCAAATTCACAAAATTTATTTTTCATTGTTAGCATCTCACACCTCTTTTCAGTGTCAATTCTGTCATTGCAGCTTCAAGGATATTTTGCTATTTAGTTAAATTCATTCTCCTCCACATAATTCTTATAATTTTGGCTGCCAGTCAAAGTCCCTAAATATAAAGGAACTCCTCTGCTTAATGTTTGGCAAGGTGTTATTTTCTTCACTCCTTCCTACATTTTGTGGTTCTGACCAGTTCAATGTTAGTTCCATCAGTCCAAACTAATTCTGTTTCGGAATACTTCAGACTACTTTAGGTTTTCTGTTACACAGTGACAGAGAGATAAAGAATTTGGAATATTCTTTATAACTCATGCACCTGAATAGGGATATTTCAAACATATAGTACATACAAGTTTGAATAATATTTCTGAATCAGAAGAATTCTGCAAGGAATAATGGGAAAAATGTTCCAAAATCAAAAATAGTTGGCTGTAAGAAAAGTTTGAAAACTCTTGTTTCTATAAAAGAAATAATTACCTACAAGGGTGTCCAAATTTTGCACAAATTCAATCTGTAAACAAATATAATTAATTATGCCTTTAAATTTAAATGTAAATATACATTTAAATTTAAATGTGTTTAACTTTGTACCAGGTTGAGATTCTATCAACGTCTGTTTACTTAGAGATTCATTGTAATATGTAGTTTGATCAGGGCTTCCTAAATTTTACATTAAAACTAACTAGCATTGTAGCAATCAATGATTGCTGCATCAAACCTGCCAGTAGCGTAGGGTATTTGAAAACAAGAAAGCTTTGTATGTGTGTGTGTGTTTAATCCCTTAATTCTGGGAATTATGTCCCAAGGATGTAGGGGGCAGAGCAAGTGGCGAGAATTTTCAAAGTTTGACAAATGCATCCTACTTAGCATGCAGGATGTGTAAGCATGCAGAAAAGAATTGTTCTACATGAATATCTATGAGCATTTTCCTTAAAGTAGAAATGAGGTTGAAATGGTGGTTGAGTAGGCCACTAGTGTGAGTGTATGACTTGTAAACAAAGTGAAAACTTCAGACAACCTTTCCAAAGAGTCAACAGTATTTCTAATTATAATTTTATTTAATCAGAAGACTGAGGTCAATTTTTTTTCTTTTAACATTTAAGCAAAATAATATTACTAATATCATTTTCTGGAAGTAGATCTTGATTCATGCAGCTATTTATTCCTACTCCAGATTTTCAATAGTGCTGTTTTCTTATAATACTTGGAAGGTGGGGAGAATTAAATATGGGAGCTAATAGCAATAGCACTTAGACTTATATACTGCTTCATAGTGCTTTTACAGCCCTTTAAGCAGTTTACAGAGTCGGCATATTGCCCCCAACAATCTGGGTCCTCATTTTACCGACTTTGGAAGGATGGAAGGCTGAGTCAATCTTGAACCAGTGAGATTTGAACTGCCGAACTGCAGCTAGCAGTAGCTGAAGTAGCCTGCAGTGCTGCATTCTAACCACTGCGCCACCTCAGCTGTTGCATGCAATGTGTGTTCGCCCTTAAGGTTTTGCAAAGCAATAGAATGCACACTAGTCCTTTGGAAAGGATGCTAGCACAAGCAAGGACGTGTCCTCAAAGTGTTAAGGCAACAGTCTTCTGGAAGACATGGTGCAGCATCTTTTGTAGTTTTTTTTTTTACTTTACATGTTTATGTGCACATGCAAGTATGGATACATAAATCATATTTCTGCTGCGACTGCAGTGAAACACAGCAGCTGGGCATGCATGCACATGAGCATACAGCTGAGATAGCCTTCAAAACAGCACACCAAGTCTTTTAGAGGATGTGGCTGGTTTGAGGGGAAATATTTTGCTCATTCCAGTGAGCTCTTTTTTTTTAAGCAAAGGTACCTTTTTGAATGTTTTGCACAAACCTATTTTCTATCATTTTCCTATGATATTTCTTATTAGCGGAATAATACTCTGTTTCTAATTTAGTGCAATTAAGTCTGAAATGTATGGACGTCACTATTGTTCGTGTTATATTTTAAATTTCCTTATATGCAAGAACTATTTTGCGTGATCTGAAACTAAAATAAATGCACTAATGTTGATTTATTGAAAGCAGATTCTACAGGCTAATTCTTCTATCATACTCCCAATGTCTTTTGGTAAGTCTCTGTAGTCTTGGCAAGATTTTAGAAGTGGCTTGCCAGTGTCTCCTTCCTAGGGCTAAGACTTCCGCAGACTAGCTGGCTTTGTACGTAAGATGGGACTAGAACTCACGGTCTCCCAGTTTCTAGCCCAGTGCCTTAACCGTACATCAAACTGCCTGTCATCAATGCAATTATCTCTCTTTATTTTGATTTTATTTTTTCTAACTTTTATAGTATATAGCCCCATTTTGCATAGTGTTTCTGGATGCTTTTCTAAATTGATGTTTTAATGAATTTTATAAAACATAGGTGATATAGAAAAAAGTTATGCTGCTCCTTAAAATAGTGATATGGAATATAATGCAAGTTACCTTTTTTTTGGCACAATACTTTACTATTACTAAATTTTGTTTCTGTCCTGCCTACTTACTAATGTGGAGTTTACCCTTTCCCATTTTTCTTCACAGCTTTGGCAAGCAATCTGGAGGAAAACGAGGTTGTGAATGCATTGTGTTGGAACCTTCAGAAATGATTGTGGTAAGGACCATTCTTTGAAATAATTGCTTGAGGAAGAAGGAATTATTCATTTTACCTTCTTGTGGCTATGGCTACAGAAAATTATCTCATGAATCTGTGCTTTTCACTGATTTGTTCTATTTTCTATTAGTAATTTCTTACATGAGCACTGAATGTTTTTAAAGGAATACATATACCATACATATAATATCAGCGTTCTAAAGTATATATTATGCTTGCTTTCTATGTGGCCTGTACCTCCCTCCTTCTTTATCTATCTTCCTCTCCATCTTTAGATTTGACTTCTTTTTTTAGGTCAAATATTTTTAAAGCATTCAGCTTTCTGGTCCATGTAAGATATTCTTGATACAACTATTTCATCATGTCTTGAATTTTGGATATTCCTTGGTTACAATGGTACTGGAAAAATAGGAGTATACATTTTTATGTCTTTTAAGAAATTTGTGCAAGAAAAGTAATGTTTGCATGCACTGGAATTGTAGTGGAAGGGTAGGAAGTGCTTAATTCTATCATTTAATCTGAAATTTTGAGCCATGGTAGTGCAGTGGTTAGGATACAGTACTGCAGGCTACTTCTGTTGACTCCTGGCTGCCAGCAGTCCAGCAGTTCAAGTCTCACTGACTCAAGGTTGATTCAGCTTTCCATACTTCTGAGGTCAGTAAAGTGAGAACCCAAATTGTTGGGGGCAATATGCTGATACTGTAAACCGCTTAAAGAGGGCTATCTAAGTGCTATTACTATTAATCTAAAATTTTACATCTTAAAAAAACCAACTTTAACATTACATTGATAAAAAAAATCATTTGAAATCACTTGTTACCGTGTTTCTCCAAAAAGAAGGTCGGGTCTTATTTTATTTTGACCTCCCCAAAAAACGGCTAGGCCTTCTTTTTTGAGGATTCTAATTATTGATTCACCTTGAGGTGGTGGCACTGACAGCCCCACCCAGCAGGAGCTTGCTGCTGGCTCACTTCTGCAGCTGCTTGCTGCGACTCACATGCATCGCCCCGGTCTCCATTTTGCCTTCAGATACCTGACAGAAGGCACCTGCTGCCGATAACAGACCTCTGGGTTGATCCAGAGCTCTGTTATTGGCTGCAGATAACAGATGCTGCCAAACATCTGAAGGCCACCCTGAATGGAGGTCAGGGTGATACGTGTGAGTGGCGGCAAGCGGCCACAGAAGAAGGTGAGGCAGGTGTCAGGGTATGTGAGGTCTGGTAAGTAGGGCAGCTCCACCTGCCCATCCCCACCCTAGCTTATTTTTTTACCTGTGTGCCTCGGTCTTAATTTGGACTAATTTTGTAGGTGCGGCTTAATTTGATTGCATGCGTTCAAAAATGTGATAGGGTTTCTTTTCAAGGTGGGTCGTCTTTTTGGAGAAACACGGTAGTTGTTTTGTATAGCATATGCTTCCATGTGCAGTAGCTAGAAAACATTATTTTACAGAATTTAAGGAAAAGATACTGTTACAAGACTTTTCTAAACTTTTTTTTTATTATGTTTGTAGTTTCATAGTTCTGACAATATCTGAAGGAAGCAGGTGGACGTACTTCTATAGTTCTTGATAACAATTCATTGTGTTTGCTTTTCTGGTAACAACCATGCTTCATATTTTGCTATCAGATTACATAGCCTCTATTTGGAATTTTGCTATGATGTAGTCACATAAGAACCTCAAAACAATGAAGGTTTCTACAAGTGCACAAAATAATAGTGTATGATTCATTAAGATTCTTAGAGCCCTAATTTTTCACACTATTATTTATCCTGAAGATATTTTTAATATTTTGTGGTTTTAGACAAATAGTTCTCATCAGACTGACTATTATATATGAACTTGAATAATATTAAGCAATAGAGTCGTCTTGGGAAAAGGATTTTATATACTATTATAGCACATGATGATGATGCCTCTGAATGACCAACTGGTATTAGCATATATAAGATGGAGGGATCTCTATCTCAAGAAATTAGTACTTATAAAGCAGACAGTGACTGAACGTGTCAGAATTCTGAATATGTGGGGTGAGTAACCTGGAAAGACATACTGTATATGGTTAAGGTTCTGAACTGACATCAAGGGCCTAGGTTTGATTCTGCTCTCAGTGACAAATGTTCACTTCGTGAATTTGGTTCCTCTCTCTTTGTCCAATCTCTCTTCACAGGGATATAGTTACAGTGGTGCTTGAAAGTTTGTGAACCCTTTTAAATTTTCAACATTTCTCTATAATATTATCTAACATGAGATCCTAAAAATATATAATATACATTTTATATATAAAAAGAACCCTACTTAGTAAGTCAAAAACGTGTTCATTTATTTATTGAGTAAAATGATCCAAAGTTATATATTTGTATATGGCAAAATTATCTGAACCTTTATTTTTACTAACTTGTATGCCCTCATTCAGCAGCTATAATTACAGTTAAACTTTTCCTGTTACCGTTGATCGGTCCTGCACATCAGCTTGGAAGAATTTTAGTCCATTCCATCTTATAGAACAGCTTCAACTCAGGGATATTGGTGGACTTCTTTTCATGAATTGCCCATTTCATGTCCTTGCACAACATTTCTGTAGGATTAAGACTTCGACTTGGCCATTTCAAAACATTAACTTTCTCCTGCTTCAACCATTTACTGGTGGTGACCCACTTTCCCTTGAGTTTCAGTTTCAGTGTAAGATTTTGGAATTAACTATATAGATAAAATAAATAGCTTTTCATGGGAACCAGAATTATTTTGTGTACTGTAAGTCATGACAAAGTTTAGAAATCTTATGATATTAGTTGGACACTAGAGAGGGACTAAAGTGTAAGCAAAAAGGAAGAAAAAAGCCTGCCTTTGATTTTGATTAGAGATTTTTAAAATCACACAAAACACTAAGATTTGAAATATAGAATAGATAGAATAGAATTCTTTATTGGCCAAGTGTGATTGGACACACAAGGAATTTGTCTTGGTGTATACTCTGTCGGTGTACATAAAAGAAAAGATACATTCATCACAAATCATAAAGTACAACACTTAATGATAGTCATAGGGAACAAA
>JANHFM010007009.1:283814-295374 GCA_032468115.1 Grayia smithii
CTATTCTATTCTATTCTATTCTATTCTATTCTATTCTATTCTATTCTATTCTATTCTATTCTATTCTATTCTAATCAGACCTGACTAGTGATGCTGGCCCACAAACACCATTCAATATGTAGCCTGAAAGGAATTGTGCTGTTGCCATTGCAGAATAATTTAATACATGTTAACTCTGTGCATGTTTGGGTGTGCATGCACATTTAAGGACATTCATAATTACATGATAAACACTGAATATTAGTAAGAAGATTTTAATAATAGCAGAAACCCCACCAAAGCTTCTAACACTGAGAAATAATTTTAAAAATAGCTCTTTTGGTTCATAGGCAAATGCTTATTTTAGTTACTCCCAATTAAAATGTTGCTGAACTCTGGTCAGTATTAATGTGTCTGTATGTAGAAAAACTGTGGGAAGAGTAAAGCTTCTGCTGTGATTTGAAAATTGTAGGTCACGATTTTTATAAGAGTTTGTAAAATATTAGTTGTAAGTTTTTGAAATTGTCACAGTGTGGAATTCAGACCAATAACTACCTATTAATTTGTATGATAAAAATTGAATTTGTGTCCAGAGATCATAAATTGGGGACTTCACTTCTAATCATTTATACAATTCATACCTTTATCCTAAAACATTATGCCTACTAATTGGAAATATTTGTGTTTGATTTTCTGTGAATTGTTTTGTGTTTGATTTAGTCCTTAACTATTGTTCTCTAAGATTGCAGTAACTAAAAACAGATGGAAGATCTGTGGAAAAGCATAGATACTTTTATGTTGTCATATTTTACTCTGTTTACCATAACTGGAATGATCTTATCTTTTTATTTTTTTTCCTTGAAAATGTTCTTAAAATTTGGTTAGCTTAATTATTTTAATGTTCCATATATTTTAGGGAAAAACTGTTATAGTAATTTTTTTAATGTGAATATTATGTATATCTTTATGCTGCTCATATATGTCTCTTGGGAAGGTAGAATTGAAAAGGATGTTCAATATGAGAAAGTAAAAAAAAGTCTAATTATAGCAGCAGAGGATGAAAAATATCCTCCATGATAGAGGAGTTATATTTAGCAATAGCAATAGCCCTTAGACTTATATACCACTTTACAGTGCTTTACAGCCCTCTCTAAGCGGTTTATAGAGTCAGCATATTGCCCCCAACAATCTGAGTCCTCATTTTACCCACCTTGGAAGGATGGAAGGCTGAATCAACCTTGAGCCTAGTGAGATTTGAACTGCCAAATTGCAGTCAGCTGGCAGTCAGCAGAAGTAGCTTGCAATACTGCACTCTAGCCACTGTGCCACTGTAGCTCATTTAAGTATGAAATATAACTTTTTCTCCATAATTATTAATAACTCCTGGAAGTGGGTGTTCCTGGTAGTTTGTGAACATTGCTGATATAAACCAGTACACCTTCTGTATAAGTTTCATTAAAGCTTTATTTTCTATAGATTATGCTTCTATATTTTTATAAAATATATTTTATTTTTTTGTTGAAATCAAGGAGGCCACACAAATTTTAATTTGCATTTAATTGAAGGATTATAATTAAGACAGTGACTTAAGAATTCTTGATTTACTTGCCAACTGCGCAGTAAATTTTAGATGTTCATAGATAGATGAACCAACTATCACTAACATCTCAGCCATCCATTTAGATAATTGATGATTGACTTGTATCTTAGGAATGTTTATCCTGAAGTTTCTGAAGAGTTAAGTAGTTTATCTATAAATATGTCCCCCCCTTCTTTATTTTAAGATATTTGATCCTTCAAAAATTTTGTTTTGTTACAAATAGGTATGGACATTACTATTCAGTTAGCCACATAAATATTATCTGATGGATGACAATTACACTTTTTCGTCCCTTTCCTTAATACTTCACAACCCAGAGTCCATATGGGATATATAATATCTTTTGCATTACTTCAAATTATAGTAGAACAGTTGAATGAATTACAATTCTGAAACAGAAACATCGTTAAAGTTTAGCAATTGTAATATAATTGCTTAAAAATAGCAATGACAAGATGAAAATTCTACTATATGGAGTCTGAAATAATGTTAAAACTAATAGAGGAAATGCAGAACAATACGGATAAATATCCTTTTAATTCACCCAAAATAATTAATGTTGCATGCAAGATATAAAAGCACATGCTTTGAAAAAGAACAATGCAACTAAAATTACTGTATACCGGTACATGTATCTATTATTTTAATTCATTGTAGGTTATAGTGAACAGTATAAGAATGCTTCCTTACACATTATGAATGAACAATTACCTTTTTGTGTTCACGAAATTCTTCATGAAATTCTACATATTTTTTCTACAAATAGCTTTGCAATGACTGTAATTAGAGTTGTCTTTCCTACAAATATGTTACCATGCTATAAATAAGCTTATAATTTGCATAAATTTATATCTTTATTCTGAATGCTAGATAAGTATATTCTTCCTTTCCTAAAAATTATGTGAAAATATAAAAGAACAAACGGATTGCTACTGCTAGATTTAGAATTGAATTAAAATAAGACAGTAAGTCTTCCTCTTTGTTGTATAATTTAAAAAATGTTGATAGAGGAATCACACAATTGTGAAGCATTGGACTGAATATAATTATGTGCCAGTGTTATCTGCACATATTCCATCTGATAGGAAAGTAAAAATACACATAAACAAATCAAAAGCTCTGTTGAAATTTCAGAACTGTTATGTATTATAGTTTCTTTTGATATCAAGTCTACTCAGTTCCCTGCCTAATCAGTCTAAATAGTATCTTTTATCTGGAAATTCTTGCCTGAAACTGTTTCTTGAATGACATAAATCTTTCTCATGTTGTAAACTCTTCAGTAATTCACACGCTGTAAAGTATCTCCTAAAATAGTCTATTCCACTATAAAATAGTTCTGGTAATTAGGAAACTTCTAAAATATTTAACCCATTGAATTTAGTTGTCTGGTAGAATAATAGAGAACTTAATTCCATCATCTACCATATATACTCAAATTTCTTCTTAATCTTCTTCAAAAAATATTTTCAACAATTATTCATTGGATTTGGTAGAGTCATCACTCATCCTGTTAGACATAAAGGAAACAGCCATACACTGAATTAGATGTTTGGCTCATTTAATCAAAAGTTGTTAATTCTGACTAGCATAATCTGTCTAGGTTTTAAATAAGAATTTTCACTTTTTATCAAGTGATTAAGTTGGTAAACAAAACCTAAGTTCTATCACTAAACTATAGCCCACCTTATTTGGGCATGCTCTAATTTGTAACATTTTAACTAATTTAATGCAAGATATCCAGACTAGAAGTACTATTCTAAAGTGACATGGTGATTGAATTAAAGTAAAAAAATTGTTTCTATCAATGGAATTTAAGTCATTCTTTTTTTTTAGCTGCTATAGTATATCAAACTGTTAGCTCATATTCTATTTTGTTGGTTTTGGCACAGTATTTCAGCCTATCAAAAATCCTTTTGCATCTTGATTGTATTCTATGATAATTGGTTTGACTTCTAAGTTAGTAAGACTTCATTTTGAAAAGTAAACATTATTACATATTTTTGAATTTAGATCTACCATAAGCACTGAATGTCACAAAGTATGTAATAGAGCCTATGGCACAGCTGTGGATATATTACAGACATATTATGCAGATTAGGCTAATTGTGCCAGTTGATCACACTTCAGAATTCATATAAATTTGGACATAATTGCATGGAGTGTGAGGAATTATTTAATTATAGCCCAGACATCTTTATTTATTAAAACAACGTATAGAATGAAAAAATATCCCTAGGCCTGATCTTCAAATTACAAACTACATTTATACGTACATGATATAAAATTTATTAAACATTGAATTCCTATGTAGAGTATGTTGTCTGATTCCCAAGTATATCAATAGGAGTACTTATACAGCAAAATCCTGTATATCAAAGTGATCTTCAGCACTATTTCTACAGTGGAAACAAAACCTGGTTCCTACAAGACAAAGATAAAGATAAGACTATTTGTACAAGGAATATAGAAAGACTTCTTATTGATTCTCAGAACTCTAAAATCTAAATTGCTAAAAGGTGTAACAATATAATCTTTGTTCACTCTACATATTGTCTATTAATCATAATTGGTATTAAAGACATTGGAAAACATTTTTCTGGAGACAGGTAACCATGCAAAATGCTTTAATTATATATTGTAGTAGTTTGAGATTTGGTTTAATTTTCATTGAAATTTTTAATATGACAAGATGATGGACATTGGAGTCAAACTTCAGAATTGCAGTTAGATTATTGTTAATTTTTATTTTTGTTGAAATAATTATTATCCCACTTTTCTGCTAAAACATTTGAGGGACTAACAAGAATAATTAAAACCAGATTTAAATTATGTAATGTGTACATTTGCATTATATATTTGTGTAATTGAAATTATACATACATACCAATTAAAAGGAAAGACTTCTCATCCTTACCCTAATTAAGAAACCAAGGGCATTGAAAAATAGCAGGTTTTAACATATCTCTGAAAGAGGAAATGTCAGATAGGATTTATTTATTTATTTGTTTTATTGCATTTATATGCCATCCCTTCTCCCGAAGGACTCGAGGCGGCTCACAAATTAAAACCACAATAAATAAACTAAAAAGCAAAGTTAAAAATAAATGCAATAATGAAACCCAGGTTAAAACAGATAAAAAATTAAATTTTTAAAGAAGCAATGAGTTCTATGATATAATTTCAGAGGTGGGAGGTGTTTGGAAAGATATTTAAATTATTTTTTTTCTGCTTAGACCATTTTATAAGAAATAATTTAGAGCAACAGCAAATGTGGGCAAATTTTTTACCACTTTTTGTGTTGACTATGGGTAGAAATCCTAAAGTGTAAGCAATGAATTAAAATTGGAAGTGGTTGACAGGACTGTCTGAAATGTAAAATGAAGAAAAGCATGCATATTTTTAAAGGATGGTTTAAATGTTGATCCATATAGATGCATTTTTCTGAGTTTCATCTGAAACATCTCTGTGCTGCCATCCTTCAAATACTGGGGAAATTATAAACGCTTTTAAGAAATTTCAAAGTGATTGAGTTCTACTGGTATTCGCCATCCTGGTGGAGACAGCAGCCAGGTATGGGTTGTTCTCGTCTGTTCAGACTGAAGGACTGAGTCTGTAGAGTTGTTAAGTCCAGCCTCTCTGGTCAGGTGACTCCAGCTTTTGACTCAGTCCTTCAGACTGGACAGGCGTGTTGGATATTTCTCTGCCTCTTATCTGGCTGTTTTTCTCTACCCTTCCTAGTGAATTGATGGGATTTCTTCTAAATTGTGAGTTATTGATTACTTTATCCCTGGGAGATTAATTGAGGGGAATTTTCTGCAGCAAGGCTGCTGGCCTGCTGCTTTTCTCCGCTTCTGGGAACCTTCCCTTAAGGATTTCCTGGGCTGCTATAGAGTTCAGCAGAGTTCTGGTTTTAGAAGAAGGCCAGCCCTGCTGTTTAGAGGTTTCAGGAGCTTTGCACTCCTCTCGATTTGGATATTGCAGGAGCTTTGCGCTCCCCTCATTTTTTGGCTATTCAGGAGCTTTGCGCTCCAGCCACAAACCCTTTACAGGAGCTTCGTGCTCCACCGGACAAGTCAGGTGGCCACTTACTTTGATTCCCTGCTGCCTGACATTTTGAATTTCATGGAGGGACAAAGCAGTTCATTCTGCAGGGGTTCATCATTTGGCCACATCACCTAGCCAGCTGGCTTGATTGGCGCTCTACCAGGGCTCTGGGATCTCCTGTACAGGAGTCGAGAGCTCCATTTCTTCAGTGAACAGCCATTGGGAATTGCCTCATGGCGAGTGGCCATTTTGGATCTCGCCTCGTGGCCGGTGGCCATTTTGGATCTCACCTCGTGGCCTGTGGCCATTTTGAATGCATCCCAGTATGAGCGGCCATTTTGAAGCAGCCTAAGTGTCAGACTTGGAAACATTATTAAGTGGTTTCCAAGCTGCCACTTTCTGACCTGTGAGAAAGTGGGAGGGGGGAATTGGAAGAAGGAGATATTAGCATAATAGTATTATATAAGTGGGTGAAGGTCAGGACAAGTCAACATCTGGAGAATGAGTGGTGTCAAGAGGGAACAGACGATGATTGGACCTTGTGACCATTGGAGGAGGGAAGAGGGGAGTTTTGGGGATTTTGATATACTGAGGGAAAACCCGGAACTTTCAGATTCGGGTTTTCCCAGGATGTGTCAGTTTGCGTCTCCAAATAAAATGAACTTTTGAGACATGATGGAGAAGGAGTTTTCTTTTGGCAAAGGTTTTCTGGAACCCTGACATTAGGGGCTGCAGAAGCAAGCAACTGGGCCAGATCAAGAGCTTCGCACTCTAGCTGACCCTTTCTCTCTTGAAGATCACCCAGTGGGGCAATAGCAACGTTCCAGCTGTGGCTGGCCTCATTCAGGAGCTTCGCGCTCCAGCCTTACTGGTCCCGGGGGTTGAGAGCTTAACTGGGTTGGGTTCTTAGCCTACGTGGTTGGTCTCCTTGGGACAACATCCCTGCAGGGGTAGTCCTTGTGACCCGGTCTTTGGGGACAGTGACTTTACCAACATTTGGAGACCAGTTTCTGGATTTCTGGCCTTTGTGAAGTACCTGCCCTTCTACTAGTGAAGCTTTCACATTTCCAGGACCATGTCTAAGGCCTGGGCTAAAACCAGACACCAGGCAGAGTCATCTGAAGACCAGCCTGATAGGGATCAAGGGGCTCCTGATCCAGGATCAACAGGAGCAGCAGCTGCTGACACTCTGAGGGCTGAAAACAGGCCAGGCCTTGCTCTCAATCTAAGTCAGGCCGCCGCACCCAATCTTCCTTGTGGGATGAGTGGCGTCGAGACAAGGTCTTGCAGAAAATCTGCAGCAGAGCTTCTGCTACAACGGAGTTGCTGTCACCATCAGTAGAGGCCCCCCGTTCTTTGGTGGCACCCCCTCAGGAGTCCCAGGCCACTGCAGTGACTCTGGATCAAGTTTCGCTATGGGACTGTCTGGTAGCTATTTCTGCTTCAGCCTTGTGGGGACCTCAAGGGGCTTCAACACTGTCAGGCAGTGTTCCCACTTCTCAGGCAGAAGCTTCAACTGTTCCTAGGATCCAGGGACCTGCCTTGCCGGATAATTTCCAGGACATTGTTGCCTGTGCAATTCAGCAGAGTCTGGTGGCCTACTACTGTCCAGCTAAACAAGTATATCTGGCTGGTCTCAAGGGTCCGAGCCACATTGTGATCGGTCTCTGGAGGAGTTGCAGGATCTTCAGGAGGCAGGATCCACAATTTCTTCCCAAGACAGCCACCAGTCCTTTGGTGACGTAGTTGGGACAGCAGAGCAAGATTTGTCTGACAATGAAGGTCTTCTGCCAGACCAACTGGCCTTTACTGGTCTTTTCCCACCAGCTCTTTTCAAGTCCTTGTTGTTCAAGCCACCAATGCAGCCAGGCTGGGGGTCTCCACAGAAGGGGAGGTCCTTCTTTTTCCAAGGACCAGGCAGGTCCTCTCTTCACCGAGCATAACAGAGCAGTGGACTTTGTACCCGTTCCTCCTCTTTTCCTCAGTGTTATCCAGAAATAGTGGGTCACTCCTGGGACAACTCCTCTCCCGTCAGTGATGGATTGCCGCTTCTTCAGTGTGGCTCCAACTTTGGCCTCCCAGCTTCAGGTTCCTTCTGTGGATGTACCTGTGGCAGCTCTTCTACCTGCGGCTGCCATTCCAGGTGACCCGGAGGAAGGTTTGCATCCAGAGGAACATCGGTCGGATCATTCTCTCCAGAGGGTCCATCAAGGTGTCGGCTGGGCGATTCATTCAGCTTCCATGGCCTCCTTCTTCAACAGGTCTACGTTTTTGTTTTTTTTTTAATTCCATTTATACCCCGCCCTTCTCCGGAGACTCAGGGCGGCTTACAACTTTTTTTTTTTGGAGCACAACTTAATGTGCTCAGCAAATCCCTTCATCCTTTGTATATGCCTGCTTATTAGGGCTATTGCCCACCCCCAAGCGGCATTATTACAAAGTCAGCTTTGTAAGGCTTTGTTTCAGCCTTATCTACCAGCACTTTCCAAAGAAGGCTACTTTGCCTTGTTTTGTACAATAAGCTCTGCCAAAAAAAGGTTAAAGGGAGCTTTACTTTCAAACTAAGAGGACAACATTGTACAACATTGTAAGTAGATTCAAGGGGATGTTTCTTCCGAAGCCTTGTTAACACCAATCATCTGTTCAAAGTTTTGCATATCCTTAGACTATATACTACTAAAGAAAAATTGTATGAGAGTTTAATCTAAGGAATTTTATATCTCTTATCATGTATGTATGTATGTATGTATGTATGTATGTATGTATGTGTCTGTCTGTCTGTCTGTCTGTCTGTCTGTCTGTCTGTCTATCGAGAAAGATCCAATCAAACTTTTGAAGACAGTTTCTTATCCATTTTTCAAGGTAGATTATATAGAAAGCATGGCCATGTGAGTTAATTTTACTTTACTGTAAGGTTACATTAACAGAATATTGCAAGCCTCAAAGTACATTTCTCATCATCCCAGTCTCTTTATAATTCAAGAAATTAGGGACTCCCTTCTGAAATGCTTGCCTTTCCTACATTCCTGCCCCAGACTAAGTTGCCTTTTATCTGACCATTCCTCTGGCTGTGACTCTTCTCCCTGTCTCCCAAGTATGTCCCTTATATTATTACAGTCTCCTAATCTAACTTCCCTGACTATGTAAGACAATTTCCAATGAGTAGCAGGAAGAAGAAGCTGCCTTCGGCTGCCAATAGGAGCTGCTCTGTAATGCATAAAACAATCTAATTTTTATTGGGGGCAAAAAAGGAAAAAAAAATGAAGGAAAAAACTATTTTAAAGCTGGAAGAACTAAGGATGATTGTAAGCGGCCTCTGCGGTAACCCTGAGGTGAAACACAGGGAAACAGCATGAGGATGTGACATTCAGAAAGAGTGGGACATGTTTGTGCCACAGTTACAGTAGAGGATGTGAGAATGAATCCATTAAAAGCACACTGAGGTGATGGTTTGTGAACCCAATACAGCTCAGGGCACTACTAAAACTTTGTTTAGATAGGAAATGAAGCCTGAGTAAATTTAATGATATGAAAGGAAAAAGCCATACACAGTATCTGAATTTTGAGAAGCAAACTAAAGGAAATTACCTCCAACAAGTTTCTTGGTGTTATTTTATCTAATTATACTTTTAAAAACATACATTTTATAATTCAATAATCTCAAGTTATATTCATACCTTGGGATAGTGTCAAAACTTAGGTGGGGTACTTATTATCATATGTGGTAGGAATGCCCTAAAGCTAAAATATTCTGCAATCTGATTAAAAAGTGGCTCAAAGAAATTTTGATGACCCAAATAGAAGCAACCCCTGAACTTTTCCTTCTAGGGATAACAAGAAATAGCTTTGTTAAAAGTTCGAAATATCTCATACTTCACATTCTCACAGCGGCTAGAATATCTTTTGCACAAAATTGGAAATCAACAAATACTCCGACAGAAGACGAACTAATTCAGAAGATCTATACATGTGCAGAGATGAACTGTCTAACCCTGGAATTGAAGGACAAAAAAAACTCAGTATATTACGCAACGTGGTCGAAATTTTATAATTGGACAAACAAACGGGAAATCTTCAGAGAAACTAAGAAGGATTTGACTGATGAAAAGATAAATTAATTATGTATGGACATAATCATAATTCGGTATGGTAGAGAATTCTTGAATCCAATCTACGTCCAATATCTTTGTTTTTATGGTCTTTGTGTATTTGTTTTGTTTGTTGTTTTGTTTTTATTGTTCTGTTTGTAATAAAAAACTTTTTAAAAAATAAAAAAAAATAATAATATATTCCAGTAGAGAGAAGTTCCTGTGGATAAGCTCCAGCAGAAGTCCGAAAACTTCTGCTCTGAAGAGTAAACCTCTGGTCCAGGGGTGAAATTTACTTACCTTTGCTACCGGTTCGGAAATGTGAGCTTTCTACTTTTGTGCGCATCTCCTCCAAGTATGTGCAGAGCCTTCTGTGCATGCGCAGTGTCAAACATGGGACATGATGGCACCTGTCACAGGCGCTACGCAAGGGTGGGTTCTACTTATCATTACTACCGGTTCTCTTCATGCACGCACTTTGCACGTGATCGGCAACGTTCAATCGTGAATGCGCGGTCCATGCATGCGCACTAACTACTTTCCTGGCATAGAGCTCGAAGCAAGCACTCTGCACATGCGCAGAGCAGTTTAGCCCAGCTGATAGGCACTTTTTAGTGGATTGCTGCATCTCAGCTGGGCTAAACTAAAGGAGAAATAAAGGAGAAATGTAAGTATGGGCAGGTGGGTGGGCCCAGCTCCCGGCTGCGGAGAACCGGTTCGGTGACATCACACCGTCACCACTACCGCTTGCGCGAACCGGGCCGAACCGGGAGCAACCCACCACTGCTTAGCAACATACATTTTGGGCTCAATTGTGGTCATAAGTTGAGGATTACCTGTTTTGCCATCATCTCCCTCTTTAAGTTGATCCAAGAGATCGGGAAAGCAACTTCGGTTTTCTGTATTCCTTTGGCCTCTTTTGTTGCTGCATTGTGGCAGCCAAGCATCACGGGGCAGGTAAACATACTGGGAAGCTATTACCAGGTGAGCAATTATGTTGAGAGAGTACCAGGGGGTGAGCAGGTGGCATACTGATTGTGGCTGTGGCAAGAGTCCTGATTCATTTGAATGTTCGGGTTCACTTTTTCTGGCTGTCACCAGGCTCCTTTTGCAGTTGACACAACATGCCATTCCCCATCAGTAAATAAACAATAATAAGCCTATGCAGGAGCGGCACATCTGCTTGTGACAATAGCAGGGAAAGAGCAAGACGAATAAATATTTCTTCTTAAAAATCTGTGCCCCAACTCGCTTGAAAGATTGTCAGTGAGTGGCTGCATTGATGGGAAACAGTCCTTTCATTAAAGGGGCTATAGTCTGCAAAGATATTGTTATTTCTGAAGCAGGATCTTATTCCTGATGGATTGCCCTAAATTGTTTGCAAAAAATAAACCAAAAATATATGAAACGCTCATAAAAAGTAATTCAGCGATTCAACAGAAATCATTTACTTATTTCATCCTCTTATGGCAGTAGGAAGATTTGCAGACATTAGAGGTGTGTGTGTGTGTGTGTGTGTGTGTGTCTATAGCAATAGCAATAGCACTTAGACTTATATACAACTTCACAATGCTTTACAGCACTCTCTGAGGGGTTTACAGAATCATCATATTGCCCCCCCCCCAATCTGGGTCCTCATTTTACCAACCTTGAAAGGATGGAAGGCTGAATCAACCTTGAGCTAGTAAGAATTGAACTGCTGACAGTGGGTAGAGTTAGCCTGCAATACTGCATTCTAACCACTTTGCCACCATGGGTCTCATCTATCTATTTGTCTGCCTGCCTGCCTGCCTGCCTGCCTGCCTGCCTGCCTGCCTGCCTGCCTGCCTGCCTGCCTGCCTGCCTGCCT
>JANHFM010007009.1:295474-307903 GCA_032468115.1 Grayia smithii
CAGTTTACCTACCTCGAAAGGATGGAAGGCTGAGTAAACCTTGAGCCTTGGTGAGAATCGAACCAACACTAATTGCTAGCATCTGGAACTAACTGAACAGTTAGTTCAGAGCACTAATTAGGTGAGCCACCAAGGAACTACGTTGATTTGGCTTCAGCAATTGTGAGATAAGCTGCCAGCTGATGATGTGCAGTTGCAACAGGATTTGAACAAGGTCATCGTGGTGGTCCAGTTTTCCACAGATGCGACGCTCAACTCAGTTTGATTCTCTTCAAAGTCAATGGCATTTGCAGTCGCACCTTGTTGCCTCCTCTGGTTACGGCACTTGCCAGCGGATGCAGTTTTACATAGATATCCCACTTGGGATCTCTCCATTGTTTTGAACTCCCTCATGAGGGAACCATATGAGCCTTTACGTTCCACCAGCCTGAGACATCTGACTTGTAAAGTGATCTTTTTGATGGCAATTACGTCAGCCAGATGGATTTCGGAAATTGCTGTGCTCTCCGTGTGGAGTGATCTTTGCGTGTTTCACGTGGATCGTGTGGTGCTCCGTCTTGATCCGTCCTTTATTCCTAAGATCAATACACCGTTCCACTGCATGCAGTAATTAATTCTTCCCAATTTTTGTCCATACCCATCTCACCCATTGGAACACCACTGGCACACGCTGGATGTCCGGAGGGCTCTCCGCATTTACCTTAAGAGGACTGCTGACCTTCGGTGAACGGAATTCTTGTTCATCTCGTACATCCCTACATCCTTGGGAACCAAGGTTACCTCCTCTACCATTGGCAGAAGGATTCGCCATACTGTTGTCAAAGCCTATGACCTTCAGTCTTTGCCCCGTCCTGCTCAGCCCACAGCGCATTCTACCCGCAGTGCAGCTACTTCTGCCGCATGGGCTACTCAGGCTTCTCTACTGGAAATTTGCAGGGCTGCTACCTGGACCTCGACCTCGCCTTTGCCTCGGCAGAGGTCGCCTTTGGACGCAGAGTATTGCAGTGGGTTCATGTCGAGGGAGTCCTTAGACCAGACTGGAACCCACCCATTATAAGCTTTGGTATGTCGCATACCTGGCTGCTGTCTCCACCAGGATGGAAAAGGGGCATTGGTGCTTGCCTGATATGCACCTTCTCATTGGGTGGAGACAGCAGCCAGCCCACCCTTGTCGAGTCTAGTCTCGTCCTTTGTTTCTTTCCTCTCTCTGATCCCACATTCTTGCTGTCATCCAACACGCCAAGTCTGTATCTTCGTCTTCGCCAAAAGCTGGAGTCACCTGACCAGAGAGGTGGGACTTAACAACTCTACAGACCCAGTCCTTCAGTCTGAACAGACAAGAACAACCCATATCTGGCTGCTGTCTCCACCCAACGAGGAGGTGCATACCAGGCAAGCACCAACGCCCCTTCTATTTCTTTCCATTATGCTATACAGGTAGACCTTGGCTTATGACAGTAATTGGGACCAGAATTTCCATTGCTTAGCAATCTAGTTGTAAAGTGAGATTGCTTCACTTCACTTACAGTCCTGGTTGCCATCGTTAACTGGGTCTCACAGTCATCAGGTGAGGCAACTTCCTACTAGCTACTCACAACCAAAGTCAGTGGAAAATTACAAGTCTCAGCCTAGCAGGCAGCCAAATGGCTTCTGCTGATGGAGGAGGGATTGGGGGGGGGCACAGGGGAGGATCAGAAGGTGTATGGGAGGTATGGCACATGTTGGGAAGAGGGGTATATGAGGTCAGAAAAGTGTGGATTGAAGAGCGTTTACAAGAGTGCGAGGGTATGTGCGAGAAGTGCATCACGAGTTGAGAGCATGCAATGGTGTGAGGAAGGCATGGCAACGGTTGGGAGAGTGTCTCATGGTGTGTGAGTGTCAGATATGCTGTAAATGCAGAGGCTGATGGAAGGTACATCAGCTAATTTCAGCAACTTGTGTACTTCCCTGCCATTTTCCCCATTGACTTTCTGGGGTAACTGGCAGGAAAAGTTGCAAATGATGATCATGTAATCATACATTAAAATAACACATTAAAATGAAATTCCGATGCACCGCTCACCAACCAGGGTCACCATTCCAAAGATGATAATATAACAGCAGCAGCATCCAAAAATGCCAATTTATACAAAAATGTCTCTCCCTCTCTCTCCTTCTCCCGTCTCCCTCCCTCCTCCCCCCCCTCCTATCACACATGCACAAAATCCATTTTGAATACATAGCGAAAAAAGAGTCTTGAGAGTTAACAAGGTTGATAGATAAGGTACAAAGCTATTATAGAATCTAGGTGTTCTGCTTTGGATACCATGAAGCCTCCCCCGAAAAGGCAATAATGAAAACCGGTCATGGAGAGGATGTATAAGGTCCTTGATAATACTGCAGATCTTGGTCAAGCAGCGCTTATGTGCTGTTTATAAGCATCATGGGGCTTGTAATCATGGGACTGGGGTGCCAGGACATTCGAAACTCCAAGGTCTGATTGTAAATACCATTATTGTAGCTTCAAACTGTTGCTGAACAGATAGTCATAATTCAAGAATAGGCTATAGTAAAAAAAAAATCCATTTATACAATTGAGTTTTACAATCTGCAGATTAGTTGATAATCCCCTCTTCCTCTTTTTCTCCCCCTCTTTCACCAACCCACCTGCACATATAATTTGTTCTGAAATATAGCAGTCAATTTTCTGTCATTAGTATATGTACTCCCCAACCCTATACTGATACTTGAAATGTGTTTCTTAATAAATTATATGCATTGTTCCATATTTTGGCTAGAATATTAGAAAGTAATATTGCTACTGCCAGCAAAAGTTGAGTAAATTCACTTATGTTTCTGCATCCTTTAATCGGAGATCTCTTACTCTTTCATTCAGTTTTGAAAACCAACTTCACTCTCTATATTGCCACATAGATTGTGCACAATATAATTTAAATAGCTCCATGGTTGTCATGGTTACTATGAAATCTGAAGCTGCACAAGATACAGTAGACTCAGTTATGTATGTTGAGATACTCCAATATAAAAAAAACCCTTTGAATTCTCAAGACCACTTCTGCCAGTTTGGGAAAGCATAATCTTTTCAATTGGGAAAGCGTAATCTTTCCATGTAGGCAGCATTCAGGAGTAAACCTAAATGTGGGAATTGCAAATCCTCTTATTTCTTGTATAAAAAAATAATTTATTGAGAAGGCGGAATATGTAATTTTTTTTCTAACTATTTAAAATAACAGTAACACTAAACAGACTATTTCTGATTTTAAATCATGAAACCTGTTTTTATAGATTTTAAAAATTTACAGATGTAAAAAATAAAATCTTCACAAACAGGTGACTTCACAAAAGCATCTGTGTCATTTTCTTGGCAGCAATACGAAGTAATCTGACCCTGACTTTTAAATGTTTTCTTCAATTTTCCAATCTAGTTTATGATTCCAAGTAAGATTAGCCTGATGCTCTGTATGGGAGAAACAATCTGTTAGATGCAGTAATGGCAAATGATTGCACTATAATAATATGGTGGGTTTCTCTATTTGATGTATCATTTCTTTTCCCTAAACTAATTCAACATATGAAGTGATTAACTATCAGGTTAGTAATATGTGGGAATTATAACCAGGTATACTGCTCATGGAAAATGCAGTCATTCTGAACTCCTATTGTACAGGAATTAAAAGTAGTTTCCAGTAGTTCACTTATGCAGATAAAGGATGCTATATTTGCAGTTAATTGTAAGTATCTGATATTTGAATTATGTATGAAAAAATATAGAAGCTCTAATTGTCTGGGGTTCTGTATATGAAAAATGTGGGATAAAAATATAATATGGCTTCTTGTTTGTGTCTACTATAGGATCAGAATTTGAGTATATATGATGCCTTGTAGGTTTTTAGCATGTTATTTACTGTAGAGATAATTTTTTTTCTTACCACTGACTTTCCTCTAGTTTTTTGGTGTGATCTTTAAGTATTGGAGGACATAGTTGAGAAATTTATATTCCAAGTATCGTAGTCTGTACACATACTTATATTTTGCCTACAGTACTATGCAGTTTATAGTTTTTATAGTCATGATGGCAGATGTAGATCTTGGATAGCAGATTCCATATTTTGCCAACATTAACTAGTTTAGCTATGTAGGAGAAGTCATTATTTGCCTGTGATTTTTTAAAAGGTTCTTTCACAATGTATATAGTGAATCATTCTCCTTTTTGTAACCTATTAAATTACATAGAGTGGACATGGATTTTAACTTTTAACACAATTATTCAGTCACTAAGCAATGCAGTGATAAAATGTAATATCACATGACCTTATTGACTTTTTGACTTTTAACACAATTATTCAGTCACTAAGCAATGCAGTGATAAACTGATATCACATGACATTGCTTAGTGATGGCAATTCCTGTAGTAGTTGTTTCTATCATTGTGAGAATCATAGATATTAAGCTAGAACCTCCTCACAACTTCCTGCTGCCTTCCAACAAGTGAAGTCAGTGGGGAAACTGGCAGGAAGTTGGAAGTCCCAGGCAGCTTGCAAGCAGGCTACTAGGCAGGTAAATGGCTGCTGTCTGAGAGGGCAAGGTTAGTTGTAGTAGCACACACCACTTTTGGGCTCAGGAATGGTGGAGCAGGTTATGCAGGTGGGTGCAATGGCATGTGTGAGCAATGAGCCCAGGGATGACTGCTGCTGTATGGGGCAGCAAATGGGTAGGTGGAGTGGTACATGCAATTTCAGGCCTGGGTGAGGGAGCATGCATATGGAGCACATAGGGTGGGTTCTACTTACCTCTACTACCGGTTCTAAAGGTGCACGTGCTTTGCGCTTGGTCGCAGCATATGGAGCACACATCTGGTGCGCATGTGTGCTTTGCAGGTGCGCGTGCCGAACTGGCACTCCTGCGCATGCGCAGAAGCTTTTTTTGATGAAAAAACCTCAAAAACTTCCTGTGCATGTGTGCTCCACGCGCTCCACACAGGGACCGGTAGGTATGGGCTTGCGGGGGGGTAGGTCCGGGACACGTAGAACTGGTTCAGTGACGTCACAGCGTCACCGCTACCTATTCACGCAAACCGGACTGAACCGGGAGCAACCCACCACTGGTGCATGGGTAACTAATGAGGTGTGGCAGGATTGGGGGTGTCTGCTGCTGGACAGGAGAGACGTACTGGAGTGACTAGCAACTTTCCCAGTTGGCTGCCCTATTGACTTTTCTTGTGGGAAGCTGGCAGGACAAGTCACAAATGGCGACCACATGACTGTGGAGTGCTGCATCTCTTGTATGTGTAAGCAGATTGCCAAGCGCCCAGATCGCAATGACATGACTACAGGGGTGGTGTGAAGGCCAGAACTTCAAGGACTGGTTGTAAGTGCCACTTGTTTAGCACCATGACAATTTCAAATTGACACTGAATGTGTGGTTGCTAAGCAACCTATATTATATAATACAAGGGTATGTTCCTATTACTTTCTAGATAATTTTATACATTGGATGAAATAGAATGTAGATTAATATTTTATTTAATAAAAAACAAAACTGATTGTATAATCACAATTTGGTTAGAAAGAGAAAAATTTTATAGTTAATGTATTTCTGAAAAGTGAAAATTCTTGCTTATGCATCTCTTTTTAAGAATTTTATAATAATCCTTTGAGATAGATCAGTGATATCCCCCATATAGAACTGAAGCAAAACCCAAATTCACTTGGTGAGTTCATTTGAGACCCTTGAATTTAAAGTCACAGTTGACTGATCCACTGTGATATTTCCAATGAGAAAGTATATGAATGGAAGATAAAGATAAAGGCTTGGGGCAATTAATTGTTTTTATGTTACTCCCATATCATAAAAATAAGTGAATAAATTATTTTAAAAGATATAAAAAGTTTAAAGATGCCTGATGTCTATAAAACATATGTTAGCTGTGGTACAAAGAAGGCTGAATGATCTTGAGACAATTAAGTAGCTAGCAGCTTGTATTGAGGAATGCAGAAAAGTGAAGGAAAAATAGTTTTTGGACAACGTAGCATGTCCCACAGTCTAAGAAAAGCAAATACTTACCTGTTTGATTTACACTCTGGCCTTTAAATCTTACTGAGTAGTCAGAATGATTAACAAAATTTTAAAAATGAACAGTAGAAAAAATGAAATCAAAAATGAAAGTTAACACTAAACTAGCACCTGAAATAATTAACAGTTATGATGAAACATTCGCTGTATTGATTTTGTAAAAAAAACAACAAAAAATAATGGGGCACAGTGCCATACTTAAGAGGATGTTTCATATTTCAAGAGCAACACAGAAAAAGATCCCATGCACATCTCTAGTAAGGCAGACATCTCTGCCAGCGAGGGCAAATTCAGAAGGGTCTTTCCAAGATTAGAGAAATAACAGATATTATAACTTGTAATTGACTACTAGTTACATTCTGCTATGTAATTATTATTATTATTCGAAAAAAGTGAAAAAGTTACTGAAGTAGTGACAATGAAGTACAATATATTAATAATCCATACCATTGGTAGGGAGGGAATGGAATATACATGTTAAAGAAACTTTTTCAGGCAGTTGAACGAATAATACTATGTCAGAAGAATTCTTATAGGAAGAATTTTAAAGTCAGGTAATTATCTGGCCTGGAGGAGGCACATCTGCAAAGCATGTTTGATTCACACAGGTTTTCTTTTCAGATGTCCATTGTTAAATAAATAGGCTGCATTATACTGAGTATGGTAAATTTAGTCTATAGTTCATTTTAACAAGTATTTAAATGGATATTAAATAAACAACACAAACCAACAAACAGTTGGCATCATGTCTCTCTATCATAACAATATAGTTCACTTATCCAGGTAATTCAACATATGAGCAATAAATAAATATAGACAATAGCGACTGAAATTTACATTGGGATGAGATACTAGAACAGCAGGAAATGCAAAGTATTTGTAAAGTAAATGGACAGTTTAAAAGTAATATCAATTTTGTGGGCAGAATTCAGGAATTCTAACCCTCTAAAACTCCTCTATTCTAAAACTCCTCTAGAATAATAGCCAGACATTTGTTACTCCTAAACATCTAATTAAAATGTTATTCCCTCTCAGATGTAAGAGGCA
Organism: Grayia smithii; assembly: GCA_032468115.1. Taxonomy (NCBI): domain Eukaryota; kingdom Metazoa; phylum Chordata; class Lepidosauria; order Squamata; family Grayiidae; genus Grayia; species Grayia smithii. The sequence goes on from JANHFM010007009.1 coordinate 302,594, forward strand.
TTTATCTCATTAAAATAACCAGGAGTCTAACTGTCAAAACAAACACATCTATAGTTGGGTGTATAGTTTTAGATACTGTTATTAGATTATTTTTGTTTTTACTTTGTGAACTATTGTAAAAGCAGTTTTGATGGATCATCATATGTTTACTTAATGCTAACATATGTGTAGTAACTTTCACTACCCTAGAATTATTAACTCCTTTGTTCACGCATCCCTGCATGATTTCCCACGATAATTCTATGAGCCAATATTTGGTATTTAGGCGCATTCAAGGAGAATACTTAGGATGTTGTACTAAGTATATACAAGGTGTTATGGTTCAGACTTGACTTTGTGGTTCCATAAAGCGGTCATATCAATGCATGTTGGATAGTCATCTGATGAGAGGTCTGAAATCCAATTCTCAGCCAGGAAAATGATCACCTTCCAACCCCCAGCTTCTTGCTTGTTATTTTAAGCAGGCTGACATTCTGCCCAATCTGTTGGAAGCTGATTTTACTTTTACTATCCAAATTTGGAAACTTCCTAATGTCCTTGGAACAATTTCACTAATTAGCATCTGTTGTTCCTTAGCAGAAGTATTCTGGAAAATACTGTTTTAGAGATTTTTGGTCTGAGCTCAAGTTTCTTTTTTAAAAAAGTTCACACTTTTCATCTGATTTTTAGACGAGCTAAACTGAAGAACTCCGAACGCATTTGAAATCTTTTCACTGGAAAAGAAGTTTTTTACAACTTCATTTCAGTAGAGGCACTAATGCGTATCTTAAAATGCAAATTTTAATAGCAATTATGCAGAACACTCTATCTCTGAACCAGATATTTTATTTTTATATTAAAATATGGGAAATACAATATTTCAAAATTGAGATGATCTCTTCTGTATATATTGTCTTAAGGTATAATAATGCTTTTAATAATTTTGATTATGTGCCATCAAGTTGTTGTCAATTCATAGAGACCATAAAGATAGATTTTCTTCGTTACAGTCTGTCTCTAACTTGACCTTTCAGGTCTACCAGTGATGTAATGTTTTCTTCCTTCCACCTTTGTCAGCATTAGAATCTCCTCCAGATAGCTAGGCCTTCACATAATGTGCACAAAGTAAGACAATTTGAGTTAGAATTCTGGTTAGAAATATAGTTAGTTTAATGATCCATGTTTGTTGGTGTCCATGGTATTCTCAGAGTCTTCTACAACACTTGAACAGCGTTAATACTATTCCTATACTGCTTTTTTAAAGACCAACTTTCACTTGTGTCAGAGGAAAGATTGTTTCCACTATTCTGATTTTTGTAGGTATAGACACTTCATGGTGTCTGAATATTTTTTTCCAAGGCTCTACCAAATGCTAGTCTATGGCATATTTCTTAACTGTTCCTTTACTCTTGAATGTTAATCCTGAAAAGCAGAAACTGTCTACCACTTAGCTACCTTCCACATCATAGTTGATATTTTACTGATATATATATATATGACAATATGCTATTAAGCTGCTGTGAAAATGAGAGCACAATAAAATTTAGAAAGCAAAATGCTTTGCAAAGGAGCATTTTAAAGATGATTCCATACTTTGGCTTGACTTCAAGTGATGATGTATTTTCTGGGAACGATTTTTTGAAAATAACTTTTGCTTAAGCAGCTTTCTCTGTGTGTGTAGTGTGGAATCTGTGACTATAGAGGATGTTGCATCTGTGATTATAGCTTCTGTTTTTTCCAATCATAGCCAAGAGGGCTGAAAAGTTATTGAATTCAACATCTACTTTGTCTATTGAACAGATTAAAGCAAATGAAATATCTCAATACATACAATGATTTAAGTAAGATAAGTAGCCCAACAAAAGGCAACTTTTTGCGAATAGTGACCTCCTAAATATCTTTCTATCCAGTGTGTATTAAAAAATTATATAAAAATGTACTCTGATATGCTGAAAAGTAAACCATTAACGTAGTAATGATCACATTTGTAAATTTATTTTAAAAATCTATGAATTTTTTTTACTTATGTAAGCTAGAATCAACAGTTCCTATAAACAATTATATTCTGAGCAATTCTTTAAGAATGTCAATATTAAATTATACTGCCACCACATTTAAGGATTTGGATTAACAATTATTTAAAACTGAGGCTGAAGCTTCTAAGGGGCCTCTTTCATATCAAGTTCTAGAGGTCCATTTGTAACATATCCATTTGATAGGCATACATCTATTAAACATTGGTATTTAGGCCATCAGTGAGGGGGCTGATTGAAGCTATTTGTCTAATGACTCTAATAAATCTACTTTGCAGTAGACAATGGAGTATAGTCAGTTCACATTATCTGGATAAAGCTCAAAATAAAAGCAAATATTGAAAATAAAACTAAAATAAAATTAATTTGTACATGTAGAATTTATCAATATTAAAATATTAAAGCTTTTAATATTAATACATATAAACTATATGTATATATTGTATACATATAAATAAAATACATACAAATAAAAATAATAATTAAATATTTTTGTGGTAACCATTGAAAGAAATACAGTTCTCAGAGCTTATTTTTGGTAGGCAGGTATTCATTCCTAAGAACAAAGTAATCCTTTTATTTAAAATTTACTTCCAATTACATTCATTAGATTTTTCCCTAAAATGCTAGCTATTGTAAAATGTCTAGTAGACAGCAAAATCTCTTAGAAGTAAAGGAACATACAACAGATCCACAAATCTCCAACTCCACAAATCTCCTTTATAAAGACTTACTGAACTGCAAATTAAGCCACTTAACTACCAGCAGCAAAGTAACAATAGGAACCAACCAGGGGTGAAATACTACTGGTTCTCACCAGTTCAGGCAAACTGGTAGTGATAAAAATGACAGGTTCAGGTGAACCTGTAGTTAATGTCATGCGAACCAGTATTTCTGATGAACAGCTGTGCCGCGCGGTTTATATTCCCTAGAAAGCAGGAAATCCTGCTTTCTAGAGAAGCTAAATCTGAACAGCTGTTCCCCCCCATTCTACTTACCTTCCCAAGCTTCCTTTTTCCACGTGCAGCATGCATTTGGCGTGCACTGCACATGCATATGCAGCATGCATTTGATGTACACTCTGCATGTGTGCACACAGTGCTTTTGGCATAGACCGCACATGCGCAGGCAGCGAACCAGTGATAATCCGCGGAGGATTTCATCACTGGGACCAACCTATAAAGTTACAACAGTACACCTAAGTAGTCTTTCCAGCCATTCCTTTTTAAAATACCAACATGGACAGTATCTCTTACTTGTTGGTTCCTTTTGCTGCTATTTCATCACCTCATTTTCTAAAAGTAATTTGTGTCCAGTATCAATTTGATCTACAAGTCTTAACAAACTTAAAAAAAACAAGAGAAAAGAATAGGTCTGAGTGAATGAGAAAGTGAATTTCTCCATTTGGTAAAGTGTTTTGCATTCACTCAGTTTCAATTGTAATTCTACTTATACTTGATTTCAGTCAAATGGCAATAATAATTCTTCAAATGTTTAATTTATAACAATATTTTATTTTGAAAATGTGTCTCAATTGTTTTCCTCAATTGCTAATCTTTTAAAACCCTTGAGAAAGTGCAACCCAGTATTCTTATTCTCAGAAGTTTGCCATTTGGAGATAAATTTATATATTGCCAGTAAATAAATTCTGAAGACTGAAAAGATAAACTGAAAAGATACTTTCCATTCTGAAGAAGAATAAGTACCTATGTTTTTAAAATTACTGTCGAATTATTTCCAGAGGGAATATTAATTTGTTGAATTTGCAACTCTATTTAATACTGACCCCCCCCTTTTGTTTCCTCTTTCCAGCTTCCAGCAGACCTTACCAAGATGCATCTCACAGATAATCAACATCCGCAGGTGACACATGTCCCTTCAAGTCAATCTGGCTGCAGCATTGCCAGTGATTCTGGGAGTAGCAGTTTATCAGACATCTATCAGGTAAATTTAAAGCTCTTTTATTTTCATAACCATAGGTATAGTTTATTGAAATATTCCACAGAATAGAGAAAGTGTAGCATTGGTGTTTTTTTTTTTGTTAAATGTGACCTCTCCTTTCCAACAGCCAACACAATGACAAGCAGGGATTAACAGCAGACAATTCATTATCAATCAATCAATCAATCAATCAGAAAACAATAGCTTAATCAAGGAATATTACCAAAGAGAAAAATACACTTCCACCAAAAGTGGCAGGGCAAGTTACTATATGCAAATAAACTGTCCACACAATAGCACTGATTGATGATGTTACCTAATTGGAAAATGAAACATCTACAAGCAAACAACCAGGCTCAAGGAACACCTTTTGTTTTTGCAAGTAACTTTAACTGAAAACCAAATCTCACAAGTTTTTACCATGAAATTAATGAGGAAATAGTTTAAATGGAGAAGATTTTATTGATCCATTAGTGGTGACAATTTAGTAATGCATATGCTATTTGCATTATAGCAAGGAAAGATAAGGATATTTAAAGAAAAAAAGGTGTTTAAAATGTGTAATACTATAATTGCTAGAGATTTGAATCTGTAAAGATGAAGTAGCTGGAATCCTTTAGGCAGTTGACTTAGGAACAAGCTAGGCTAAGCTAAAATAGGATAGAATAGAATTCTTTATTGGCCGAGAGTGGAGTAGTTAGCATTTCACTGTATTATGGAAATGTGTGGACATATCTATATTCGTTATCAGGGTTAGGAATTTGGTTAATCCAGCCAAGATTCATTTGGCTTTATATTTGGTTTCATATCCCCAATTCAAACTCTTTCTGCTCATACTGCTGGGGAAGAGGTGATAAGACTAGAACATAAACTATAAGCAAAACAAAACAAAATTTTATTTAGGAACATTTTTAGTTCATTGATAGAATTTTGTTTATGTTATGTAGAAGAGTACTAAATTTTATTTCTTGTTTCTCTTAAAAAGACCTGGAAGGAAATCACTGAGTAGGAATAGATACAATTGTATTTTAATGCCCAATTGGTTATATTGATGACCAATGTAATATCAAAGTGAACTTTTAACACATCTCGAGAACCACAGCAGTGCCAGACACTAGATGTAATACTGAGCTACACAGACTAATGTATAGTATCCTATGACAATCACTAAGTGTTTATCTTATGATTCATGATGAAAGTATTTATGATGACTATGATCATGATTTGTCACTTATATCTTTGATGTTCACTGAAAGCTTATGCATTGAAGACAAATTCCTTCACAGTGTCCAATCACACTTGGCCAATAAAGAAATTCCACTCCCATTCCTCTCCTCTCCTCTCCTCTCCGCGCCGC
>JANHFM010007009.1:311978-324889 GCA_032468115.1 Grayia smithii
TGTAAATGTCTTGGTTTGTTATTATTGTGAGCCGCCCAGAGTCCTCTGGGAGATGGGCGGCATATAAATATGATAAACAAATAAATAAATAAATAAATATCCATATGTAAGATACAGGTTCATAACTGCTTATGTTGGTATTTGTTTAACTAATAGTAATGGATTTTACTTGATTTCCCTAAGAGTGGTTTGACGGATGGATCATAGGATTTATTGCCTTGGGAAATAAAAAATAGACAATTAGCCAGCATCACATGCATAAATGTTTAACTTTGAAAAATTTAAATATCCTTTATTGCTTGTATGTTTAGGCTACAGAAAGTGAGATGGGAGATGTAGATTTAACTGGTCTCCCAGAAGCGCCTGTAGATTCTGAAGATGATGAAGAAGAAGATGAAGACATTGACAGAACATCTGATCCTCTGCTAGGGCGAGATGTTGTTCGGGAGTGTCTTGAAAAAGAACCTGCTGACAAAACAGATGATGATATTGGTGAGAAATAAAAATATTGCCTCCATAAATAAATCTGTTACATTGTTGTACAAGCTATTAGAATTAATACATAGAGATGCAGTAATGAATTACTCAAATAGTAATCATTATAAAGCTAAGAACTTATATTAAGTCTTACCTAGTGGTGATAGGAACGGCGAAATATGATTATTTCTCCGCTCTTATTGTGTCCGCAGATAATCGCCCAGCCACTCTGTTTAGAGTGACCCGCTCTCTACTTAATCAGGGAGCGAGGGATGGCCCCTTGCAGGGCAGGGCTGAGGAATTTGTGCAGTATCTGAAGGACAAAATCGCTCAGATCCAGACGGGTTTGGACTCTGGCTGGGTAGAGTCCGGTGAGGTGACAGGGACAGGTCTTGGAGGCACTACTTGGGTTGAGTTTGACCCTGTGACTGTGGATGATGTGGACAGGATTATGGGTAGGCTAAGTGCCACCACTTGTTTGTTGGATCCGTGCCCCTCCTGGCTAGTTTCGGCTGCTTGGGAGGTGACAGGAGACTGACTCCAGGCAATTGTCAACGTCTCTTTGAGAGAGGGGGTCTTCCCCTCTCCTTGAAGGAGGCGGTGGTGAGACCTCTCCTCAAGGAGCCTGCCTTGGACCCAACTATCGTCCTGTCTTCAACCTCCGCTTTGTGGCGAAGATTGTTGAGACAGTGGTGGCATGGCAGCTCCCGCATTTCCTGGAGGAAGCGGATTATCTGGACCCATACCAGTCGGGTTTCAGGCCCGGTCACAGCACAGAAACGGCATTGGTTGCACTGGTGGATAATCTCTGGCGGGCCCGGGACAGAGGCTATTCCTCTGCCCTGGTCCTACTTGACCTCTCAGCAGCTTTTGATACCATCAACCATTGTATCCTGCTGCGACGGCTAGGGGTTTGGGACTGGGAGGCACTGTTTTACGATGGTTCTCCTACCTATGTTCGCAGTTTGTATTGGCAGGGGGACAGAGATCGACCCCATGGCCCCTCACTTGTGGGGTGCCTCGGGGTTGGTTTTCTCCCCCCTCCTGTTTAACATCTTTATGAAGCCGCTGGGTGAGATCATTCGGGGTGAGGTATCACCAATATGAGGATGATACCCAGCTTTTCATCTCCACCTCGGACCAACCCAGTGATGCCCTTGACATGATGTCCCAATGCCTGGAGGCGGTGCGGATCTGATGGGAAGGAACAGGCTCAGGCTCAATCCCTCCAAGACCAAGTGGCTGTGCATACCGTCATCTCGTGTCCAAGTGGTTACATCCCTTCTGATGTGGAGGGGGAGTTTTGACTCCCTCAGAAAAGGTCCGCAACTTGGGTGTCCTCCTGGATTCGCGGCTCACTTTAGAAGATCATTTGACAGCTGTGACCAGGGGGGCCTTTGCGCAGGTTCGCCTGATGCACCAGTTGCGTCTGTTCTTGAACCGAGATGCCGTATGCACTGTCACTCACACCCTCATCACCTCTAGACTGGACTACTGTAATGCCCTCTACATGGGGCTGCCCTTGAAGAGCACTCGGAGGCTTCAACTGTTCCGAAACGCGTGCAGGTTGTGATGGGAGTATCTCGGTACTCCCATGTTACACTGCTCCTGTGCGAGCTGCATTGGCTCCTGGTTCTCCTCCACGTGCGATTCAAGGTGCTGGTATTAACCTTTAAAACCCTTCATGGCTTAGGTCCGGGGTATTTGTGGGACCACCTGCTGCCACTGGCATCCTCCCAGCGCCCGGTGCGCTCCCAAAGAGTTAGTCTCCTCAGGGTACCATCAGCCAGACAATGTCAGCTGACGGCCCCCAGTGGGAGAGCTTTCTCTGTGGGTGCGCCAACCCTCTGGAATGAACTACCCCCTGAGCTCCGGACGGTCCCCGACCTCTGCTCCTTCCACCATGACTTGAAGACGTGGCTATTTCAACGTGCGGGTCTGGACTGATCACTGATTTTATCTGGTTTTATTGATGTCTCAAATTTTAAATTCAAATTGTTTTTAGTAGTGAATTTAGTGTTTATTGTCTTTTGTATTTTGATGTGTTTTTAGAGCTGTGAGTTGCCCTGGGTCCCTTGGGAGAAGGGCAGCATATAAATCCAATAAAATAAATAAATAAATAAAAGTTAAAGGATATCATGCTTGTAGCAATAGGCATCAGCCAACTAAAGAGACTGTAAAAGGACAACTATGTAGGAAGTGGAAAAAAGTTGGATGAATCAATGACTTAAGATATGATTTGTTATTGTTAATAGTTTAGTTAAGATCTGAAAGTTGATTCTGGCCTGAGTCACAGCAGAGTGGCTGGAGGGTTAGGGAGAAAACAGAGTGAAGTGTAGTGGTTGGATGATGTGGTAGGAAGGAGTTGTCCAAAATGTGTTTTACAGAAGCTCTGACAGTCTGTTTGAAGCTATTCCATTTGTTGATGGTTGGTTGGATGGATAGATCCCCTCAACTTGGGAATGGCATGGCATGGGGAAATAAATAAATTATGTAGAAGAAAGAGAGCAGGGAGAACAATGCACTCACAATGGGATCCCGAAGGTATGATGGGAGTTATGATGGTCATGCCCTAAAGGAAAGTGGCTTGAGGGTCTGAAACCAATTCTACATTTTAATTTCTTGTATGTAGTCCCAAGATCTGGTTCCTGAAGAATTAGGAGCTGTGGATTCTGACTGTGGCTACTTAATCTTAGGTTTCTTTGTAATAAAATTCATCTTATTGATGACTTTGATTATGGACTAAAGGCCTGGCATCTGTCATTTAAACCTGATTGAGTATGGGAAGGGCTGTTTTCTCTCACAAATGTATCTTTGGGTTTTGTATCACCTGCAAGTCTGGGCAGGAGATGAAATGTGGCTGTTGTCATTTAGGGGTCCTGGTGGGTTTTAGAGGTACTACTGCAGACATAGCCAGATCTGGGATTCTGTTTATAAAACTGGGTTATAGGGATCACTTGGGACTGCTGCTTGCTTATCTTCCTTCCTGCTCAAATTTCTCAACTTTTTAGCCAATTTCGAGATAGATTTCTCCAGGCTTATTTTATGGAAGATTTCTACCTGTCTTCTCTGGACCTGGAGTCAGAGATGGCTTGGGAGTTCATGACCACCTTGGCAACTATGGTGGCATCACATTCTCTTGTACCTGGAGTTCTGAGCAATTATTTCCTATTGTAGGGAGATGGGTTATATTCAATCATCCCACTGCAATTGGATTGTAGAAGGAACTTAGAAATTTTATGAAGGCTATGATACACTATCCAGCTGAAATCCAGGTTGCTGCTTGAGATAGGCATGTGATAAGGGCCGTGATTGGATCATGCTATGCAGAATCTCTGAGTGTGGATCCTGTATAGCATTCTGCTTTATGGAAGATGAAGCAATGGAAAGCACCCCTAGATCGTGTCAGCCATGACTTAACGGCCTTTGCACAAATTCATCTTGAGCACCAATTCAACCTGGAAGCTCTACTCACTGTTGTCCAGACTTTGTTCACTTCCTGATTGGATTACTGCAATACTCAATATACAGGCCTGTTCTTAAATATTATCATGAACTTTCAATTGGGTTTGGAATGCAGTATGCATCTAGGCACTATGCCTGTATTATATGCCATTGCTTTGTAAGCTGCACTAGAACCCAGTTTCTTTCTAGATGAAATTCAAGCTGCTGGTTATTATCTTTAAAGCCCTGAATGCATAGGACCAGGTTATTCGGGAAATACCTCTCTCTAAGGGTATCTGTCTATTCCACCAGATAGGATAGAGTGGTCATGCTCCCGGGCACTTCTATTAAATGTTGTCATCTGATGGGACTAGGAAATGAATCTTCACTGTAGCTATTTCTATCCTATGAAACACCCTCCTTCAATGTTTCTGGCTTTCTGAAAGCCTTGGAAAATTGGCTTTTCTTTCCAAGGGCTGACTGGGTTAGTGTGTGGTTAGAGCCTAGTAAATGTGAATGCTCAGTGGTGGAGGAATTTGTTTTGGACCGCTGGGAATTGTTTTTATGTTTTATTGTGCCCTTGTTTGCTGCTCAGTTTTATTGTGTATTAGATGGGCGGCTGTGTAAATCTTTTTAAATCGATACATAGGTGCATGCATGCATACAAATAAATAAATGCTAATGTAGGAAAATGGTTGTTACAACTTTTTGTGCATAATGCTTAATGGTAAGTCTTGTTCTTATGCATTTAATCTCTTCCTCCCTCTCTCCCTCTGTAGTACATAATAACCCTTCCGTATTATTAAAGTACATTTTCAATATAGAAAGCCAGCATTGCATTCAAGTCAGTGAAGCGTTAATTAGCTTGAATTGATGGATGATACAGATAGAAATTCAGTCTTGTTATAAAAATTAAATAACATTTGACAATGTACATGATAGTTTTACCTTATAAAGTATATCATTTACATTTAACATGAAACTTTTGTTCCACTAGAACAATTACTGGAATTTATGCATCAGCTTCCAGCATTTGCAAACATGACTATGTCAGTAAGAAGAGAACTTTGTTCAGTCATGATATTTGAAGTGGTAGAGCAAGCAGGAGCCATCATCCTTGAAGATGGGCAAGAAGTAAGTAGGGCATGTTGCCATGGAAATGTTACTGTATTATACATGAGATACATGTATTTTTGAGTTTCTCTATTGAGCTAATAGGATGACCATCTGAATAATGTTTACTGAAACATACAATTCTTTGGCATTATTATATATGTAAAGAGAAGCTCTCAATGTTAGTATTCCCTAATGGGTCCTGTTTAGGTGGAGATATTCCGTTTTGGCTGACAAGCATATTAAAATATCCATGAGGATAGCTAAGCTATATACTCTTGCCATTGTTTTGTGCTGAATATTTAGATTCCATAGCTCTCAAATACGCAAATACTCTTGTACCACTGAACAAGTTGACTCTATTAACATGTATTTGGATAATGTTGTTATACTTTTTAATTTTATGTACTTTATATTTTATGTATACTTACTCAGGAAATATTATATTCATTATATTCATAAGATTTTGTAGAGTGTAGTAATCGACTTCAATTCTTTAGTATTTATTGATTTCTGATTGTTGTTGTGTAATAAAACCAATGATCATTAACATAACTGAATGTAATCTATTGTTTCTTGAATTGTCATGTTTACCTGTTGAATGAGAATTTTTGATTCATAGCAAGATAACTGAGATTGTGTTATGGTTTTGTTTTGTTTTGCTTTCTTACTTTAGCTTGACTCTTGGTATGTTATTTTAAATGGCACTGTGGAAATTAGCTATCCTGATGGGAAAACAGAAAGTCTTTGTATGGGAAATAGTTTTGGAATTACCCCATCTCTGGAAAAGCAACATATGAATGGTGTGGTTAGGACCAAAGTAGATGATTGCCAGGTAAGATAGATGATATAAGAGTAAAATATTTTACCTTTGTGAAGTTTGTTATAAACAGTCATAACATATTATCCTTTAAAATAATTAAGCTTTTATCCAACTGTGACAGGCCTAATACCAGTCAAATTTCTGCTGCTTTCTTGTCCATTCCCAATTTTCTGTGACTAGTCCATTTACTTGATGCTGGATGTAGCACTTATTAGACAACCCATGACCCACTGCAAATACAACTTTTATAAAGATAGTTGAAATTTCAATTCCACTGGCGTCATGGGTCCAGAATTTGAAAACATTTTTAAGTTAGCCCATTTGAGGTACATTGATTTAGAAAATTGTTCCGGTATATGTTCATTTCAGCTAATTGAAGGTTAAAAACAGAAAGGAGAGTTTTATAGTATAAATAGATTCTATAAACAGATTATAACTTTCATTTATAATGTTTTTACTGGTAACACTACTTTTTCAAGTAACAACTATTTATTATTTAATCTTTGGTTAATTGACACATATCTTCCACTGAAATGTGAATAGGACCAATTTTCTTTTTAAAAATCCAGTTCTCAATCAGATCTGTTCTGTGGAATGTATTATTTGTGATTGAATTTAACACATAGTTATCTTTAAGAAATAAGCTGGAAATGACCTGATTTTTATTCATTGTATTAAAAGAATTTTTGGCAATTGATTTTTACATAATATTGCTGTTTTTTTAAAAATGCCCTTCTTGTTTTGGAACAGTTTGTATGTATAGCCCAGCAGGACTACTGGCGTATATTGAACCATGTTGAAAAAAATACACATAAAGTGGAGGAAGAAGGAGAAATTGTTATGGTGAAGGAGCATAGAGAATTAGACCGCAGTGGAACCAGAAAAGGACACATTGTCATTAAGGTAATCAAAAAATGATATCTTACTAAAATTCATTAAACTCCAGCTTTTATGAATATCATAAGATTGGTTTTCAGGATATATCTTGTTTCTTACAATAAAGGATTATTAAATAACTTAAAAGACCACATTACTGGATTTTATTTATTTATGTAAACTACTTAAAGGCTGCCGAACATTTAATATCTCTGAGTTTACAATTTAAAAAATAGAACTAATACAGAGAAAGAAAAAGATATATGTGGCCTAAGACAGACATTTAAACAACAGAACAAAAGTCACACTATGGGGGCTCCATCCATCCACCTGTGTGAATAGTCAGTCTTTTAATAGTTTCCTGAATATCATTAGAGTGGGAGCTATCCAAATTTCTTGGAGGATATTATTCTAGAGGCAAGTACACAATAGAGAAGGCACATTTCTTGAGTTCCCCTACACGAAACTGCTTGATCAATGGTACCTCTAATCCACTGTGCCACAATCTCACCAGTTTTTAGGAGATACAGTAGATGGTTTATCAGGTAAACCACCTGGCCCTATGCCATGAAAGGCTTTATAGGAGATAACCAGTACCTTGAATTGTATGCATAAGCTTACAGTTAACCATTGCAGCTTTATGAAGCAGTGAGCTCACACAGGCATACTGAGGTATGCCCACCATTACCTGCACTCCTGCATTCTGGACCAGCTTGAACTTCCTAGAAGTTTTCAAGAGCAGTCCCATAGAAAGTGTATTACAATGGTCCATTCATGAGATGACAATGGTGACTATTAGAGGGATGTCCATTCCAGGAAAGATTGCAAGTAGTGCACTAAATGTACATGTGCAAAAGCCCTTTGGCCACTGCTGTCATTTGAGATTCGAGTCCAGGATGATCCCCAGATCATACAGCAGTCTTGAATGGGGAAATGTAATCCCATCCAAGAACAAAGAAAATTCTTATATCTAAGGGGACTCAAATATCCACAGCCTTATAGTCTTGTCAGGATCGAGTCTTAATCTATTTGCTTAAAGACTCACACAGCCTCTAGACATTGGGACAGGACTTCAGTAGCATCACCTACTTGGTCCAGAATCAAGATCTAAAGTAAGCCAATGGATATAAACCAATGGGAGATTTACTTCTTTATTTAAAACATTTATATAGCCACCTAATATCTAACTCTGGATCACCCGACAGTTTCATGTAAAAAAGAGGCACTCCATTGAGATGTATTGCACTCCATGGCCTCAGACCCTTCCCCTCTATCAACAGTGATTGAGACTGGCTGCCAAAGAGATACCCCTGCAAAATGGTGTCCCTCAATCTCAAACTCCACAGCCAGTCCAAAAGGATACCATAGTTGATTTTATCAACAGCAGCTGAAACATGATCAGTAGACTAATGGTAATACCTTCAAAACCAGATCACATTGCAATTGCCCTGAAACTAAAAGCAAATGCAATGTGTGATCCCCCCTCCCTCCCCCCTCCCCCACTAATGCATTCAGACTTCTATTGTTTGGGACAATCCATGATTACCATAGAGGCCATAAATTCCTGACATGACTGTAACTCAACATGACAGGGTAATAAATTGAAGTCTCCAAGGACAAGCAGTTTTGGAGTTGCCTACACCAGCCTGACAAAGGAATTCTTTGATTCATAGATATATAAAAGGAATTTAGTATTTGAATGTGTAGAAATGGTCTGAATTATAATGCTAAATATCTGGAAAATTTGTACAATTAAATGTTTATTTGTAGTATTTATTAGTAAGATTTAGGAATAAAATAAGTTATTATAGCTGATTATATTGACCTGATCTTTGGCTAAGATTCTGGTACCTTGCTGATGTTAAATAAGACATCCCTGTTGTTACCTGGGCACCTAACAAATAACAGTGAGTATATTTATTTTCTCAAAAAGGAAGATAATATAGGTTTTATGCTCTGATCTCTCCGTATTCTCAATTTATCATATCTATCTATCTTCTTACAGTGCGTGTTGGGTTAAGAAATTGCCACATCTTGCTTCTCATGCCCAGCTGTTAAAAAATAATTGTAGCTAGGTTAGAAATGCATTAGTGATGCATCAGAAATTGGAATGGTAGTTACCACATTTAAGTGCATGGGTGAGAAAATAATGGCAGAGTTTATCATGAAATAATAACAAGGAATAGCAAATATTTATAAGGAAGGATTTTAATATGAAAAATTTGGAAGATAGGTGGGAAAATGTTCTTTTAGCATAAAAGTTTATGAATGACATTTAGGAATCAAATTTATGTGTCACTATTTCTTATTGTATCATGGTTGATAATACTACAAAATTAAGTTATCAGGAGATTCACTGCAATCTCTTTATTTTTAAGGCTACACCTGAACGCCTCATTATGCATTTAATAGAAGAGCACTCTATTGTGGATCCAACTTACATTGAAGACTTTTTATTAACATTCAGAACATTTTTGTCAAGCCCTCTGGAAGTTGGAGATAAACTTTTAGAGTGGTTTCAGGTTGACAGTCTCAGGGACAAGGTTGGTTCCTAAATTAGATATTATTGATTTGGTTTTTATAATTGTCATATGTTTGAAATAAATGTTACTTCTACTGTTGAAAACTAGTTGAATTTTTTGCTGCACCTTATTGGATGTGTTTGATCTTCTCTGAAGTATATTGAGAGATTTTAACAAGAACAAATTCTATGCAATTATTCATGCTATGCTATCAAAAAGTAGCATCCCAAATTAAACTTATACTGGCTCTTCTTAACTTAAATAAACATATTTCAATCTGATTAGCTTTTGCCAAAGAAGAGTTGGAGTTGTTTTAAAAAATATGTACATTCAAAGTGGACATATTTTATACTCTCAAAAAAACAAGCAATGAATAATATAGAGTGGTAGGATTTCCTTCTGATCTTTGTAATAGGGTATGCCATTCCTGGATAAAAAAAAAGTAGTTCATGCTCCCTCATTTACTTCAGATGGGCACTCTATATGTATAAAAGTATTTTAAAAATTTACTAATTGGTATACTTGAGAAATTGTTAAGACATAAATAATGTTGATTCTGTATACAAAGTTACTGCAGTTCAAAATCTGGAGTAACATTTTATGTGACTGGGTATTTCTTGCTATTGATTGATAAAGTAACTGGGAAATGGCCAGTATAGGAGTAATTGGGCTGTAATGTATAGCTAGATTGAAGAATGTATTCCTGTTTTCTTAGCCTTATCAGCATAACAGCAGTTTTGGGTATTTAAAATGTCTGACAGTTGAAAAAAAAACATCAATAAACCTATGGTATTTTCAATTTGAAATAATATTATTTCAATATTTTAATATTTTAATAATATTAAAATTATTATCTTTAATTCATGTATTTAATCTTTTCCCTGAGTGTCATAAATTATCATTTTTTAATTCTGTGAGGGCTGCTCTCAAATCTTTTTGAGACTACATGGCTCCTTGGGTCTCTAGGGGTTACTGTATTATATTGTACTAATGATTTTTCTCCTTTTTAAAATTTGTAATTTAAAATTTTGATAAACTCATAAAATGAAATGATAAACAGTTTAACATTGTTTTATCTAGAAATAGCAGTAGAATTATATTGAAGTGTCAACTTATATTTATTCTTAGGTTACTCGAGTTGTACTGCTATGGGTGAATAACCATTTTAATGATTTTGAAGGAGATCCAGCCATGACAAGATTTTTGGAAGAATTTGAAAAACATTTGGAAAATGCGGTAGGACCCAATATAAATATTATACATTATATATTGTATATTTATATCTTCTAAGACCTTTTTTAAAAAAACTTCAAAACATTTTTAGAAGGGTGTCCTACAAGTCATTCATATCTGTGTTTTGAATGTCATTCAGGAAAGTATATATATTTAAGCCCAAAGTGTTGGACGTTTCTTTTATATCACAGTTTTGGCAAATAACCCAGAATCAAGGTCATCAGGAGGATAGTCCTGTGCAATCCTGAATATTACTCTGAGTAATTTGACTGTTCTTCACTGTGGTCTCTGATTCACAATGTAGTATTTTATGTCTATACAAAGCTGCATTCCATTTTTTTTAAAGAGTTGACAGGTTTTGGTGGGAATCTTGTGGTCCATGAGTACCACAGGATGGCTGGACAGGAATCCACTCTTCTCAATGTTTCTTTAATTGGTCATTTGCTCATTTGTTAACTTTGGATGTTGAACAATCTCTCTAATCTTTCAATCTGTATCGAGCTGCCTGATTCCAAAGAAACTGGCCTTTGTTCTTGATATTTCAAGGGGGGTGGGAGTCTTTACCCATAATTTTTCTAAACTGTTATGAGCCAACTAAGCAGCAGTTCCCACTTTATATCTTGAAATCAGTCCACAAGAACTATGGGGCTGGAATTATGCAAGCTCAGTCTTCAATTTGGGCTCAGTCTTCAATTTGGGCTCAGTCTTCAATTTGTATTCAACACTATTTATGGGCCTCCAATCCCAAAGAGATGCAGACGTGGGAACAGCTGTTTTAAATTCATGTAATAAGGTAGATATTTATCCATAAATGTGGATGACAAAGACCAATGAGAACTGGTTCCTAACTGAAGTAGTTTAAATTTGCACTCCCTCCCTTGCCTACTTGGTGTCAAAATTCCTTCTAAAGGTTCCATTGTGTCACTCTTAGAAATTGGCAGGAATAGTCAGAGTTGTGCCTAACCATGATTGATATCCATGGTGCACAGGATTCCTGTCAAAAATCTAGAACACAGGTGTTAAACTCTCAGCATCATATTGCTGTCATGTGATGTTTCGTGAAGTTTTTCCCATTTGTGGAGCTGGGGTGGGCGTGGCCTGTGTGTGACGCATGAAACTGCAAATTTAAAACTCCTATTTGTTAATTCACAAATCTCCCATCAGAGAAATTCAGTGACAGTTGAGTATTAATGGTTATATAAGCTTCTCCTTCATAATTAGGACTTCATGTTGTTTAGATGCAGAACATTCATGTTTGCTTGTCTGACCGTTTACAGAAAATGAAAGGACATCTCAGGTTATTAAACATTGCATGTGCTGCAAAAGCAAAGTGGAGACAAGTCACCTTGCAAAAGCCTTCTAGAGATTCACCACTTTTCTTCAGTCTTCTTGGAGGGAGTGAAAAAGGTTTTGGTATTTTTGTAGAGTCAGTGGAATCAGGAAGCAAAGCAGCAGAAGCTGGGCTTAAACGTGGTGATCAGGTGAGCTTAAATTTTAACAGTTATATTTTTTAAATATTTTGTTAAGTGACACACGGATAGGATGAACATTCAGCTGAATATACTGACCAAGAAATTTTCTATTGGTTTCAGATACCCCTTCCCCCCACCCCCAAAATACATTATTATCCTTACAATCATAAGTAGAAAACTTCATTAAACTGTGGCTTTCATTTCTTAGTGAAGCCAAACTATTAGATCTCTTTCTTATGTACTGAGGAAAAAAAAGAAAGAACTGAATCTGATGATGTTTAACATGAATAAATTGTGATTTTGTAATCAAATTTCAAGTTCAGTTCTGAGCCAATAATAAAGTTATCAAGTACTAAAGTATTTGAGAAGCATGGTGTCTTACAGGCTTAACTTGTCTGTGTTATTCTATAGGTAATGGAAGTAAATGGGCAAAACTTTGAGAACATTACATTTTCAAAAGCTACTGAAATCTTGAGAAACAATACTCATCTTTCCATCACTGTAAAAACAAATATTTTTGGTGAGTATCTTGCAGAGATGTTGACCAAGATCCTAAGTGCAATTAATTTTTTTTTAAAAAATACTTCCTTGGAAGAAAGGGACTGGATTTTTAAATGATAAAATAAATGTGGGGAACTTTCTAATCCAATACAACAGGTAAATATTATAGCAGTTAGGACTGCAAGTTGTAAACAGCACATCTCTATCATCTTCATCATTGGCTATAGGGGGTGTCAAACTTAATTTCATTGAGGGCTGCATCAGGGTTGTGTTTGACCTCAGGGGGTCAGAGTGGGTATGGCCAGGGTGGGCTTGGCCAGCTCAATGTTACTTGTGTCGGGGATGCCTGTGGTGGCCTGAGCACTCTGCCGGTGAAAACAGGCTGGTGAGCTGTTTTCGGCTGCGACAGCCTCCTGCAACCCTTTGCCAGCAAAAACGGAGCTCGGGAGG
>JANHFM010007009.1:324989-340938 GCA_032468115.1 Grayia smithii
CAAAAACGGAGCTCGGGAGGGCCCTCCTGAGCGGCGTTTTCACTGGCAGAGGGTTGCAGGAAGCCATCGCAGCCGAAAACTGAGCTCCCCAGCCTGTTTTCGCTGACAGAGTCACCAGGGCAGCTCTGCGGGCCAGATCTAAGCACCCTGTGGGCCAGCTACGGCCCCCGGGCCTTGAGTTTGACACCTCTGGTCTAGAGCAGCAGTCTCCAACCTTTCTGGCTCAATGAACTGGCAGAGGTGGCAGCAACAGTGGCAGGAGGGTGGAAAAGGCTTTGCCCACCATTTCTGTGGCCCTGTTCCAAACTGGCTGTGGCCTGGCAGAGGCTGCAGACTGGGGGTTGGGGACCCCTGGCCTAGAGCACTTCTAGGATGGGCAGAACTAAAGCATTGTGGGATGGAATTTAAGGTATGAGGTTTAAGACACCTACAGTATTTCACTCCTTCAGCTTCCTTCTTTAAAATTGTGAATTATCTCATGGTTGTGTATGTTATGAAGTTACCACTATTAAAATAACATCTTAATTTTTTTGATCCATCTAATCTAGTTTAATATAACATCATTAGCCATAACTTTTGGGACAGGTGGATGCTTAATTATTTAAAAATAAATGGGTGGTCATCAGCTGGAAAAGTTGAATAAAACTGTCACCATGCTACACATCATTAAATTGGCATTAACATACAGCAAAATTTCTATAGAGAGAATTTGATAAGTTTTACTACTGTTCTCTTTGACTTACTGTGAATTTTAAATACCTTTGATACTAAATACAGTTTTAAACAAGCACTGTGTTCTAATAAAGGAATATGTTTTCTACATTTTTACAGTATTCAAAGAACTACTTAGTAGGATAGGACAGGAGAAGAATGGAGTTCCACATATTCCCAAAATAGCAGAAAAGAAAAATAATCGGTACTCCATCCCAGATATTCCTGGAGATGTGGAACAAATGTTTCCACGTGAGAAAGCAAACAAGAAAATGAAAGCGAACACTGTGTCTGGAGGAAGAAACAGAATCAAGAAAATTTTAGACAAGACACGATTCAGTATCTTGCCTCCAAAACTATTCAGGTATAATAAAATATTATACTTTTTTTCCAAGGGAACTGAAAATGTTTTGAGGTGTGTTAAAATGAGTACTCTTGGTGATCCAACTTTGTACAATCTTTTATCCAGTCAACCCTTTTATTTAGTTCTTGAGATTTTTAAAGGAAATCCCTGTTTATCAAATTCTTCAGCAGTAGTGCTAATAAAAATTAGAATTTTTACACTAAAGAATCCATTTTCACTATTCCAAGTAGGATAGTATTCCAAGTAGGATAGTATCAATACATATGCAAGAACATAATGTCTAGATTTAAAAACTGAATTAAAAGTTATCTTTGTGTTAGGATCTTATTAGCATTCAGGGAAAAAATTCAATTCCGTCTTGTAGAAAAGGAATTTGCACTCTTTCAGGTTACAGGTAATGATGATATTCAGGATAAATTTTCTGTTGCTAAGCACCGTGGTCATAAAGTACAAGGTCTCATGAATGTGCCACTTAGCAACAGCAGCTCTGGCAGCCCCTAGTTAAGCAAGAGTTGTTAATGAGGAACTCAAATGATCCAGCTTCCTGCCAGCTTCTTCATTGACTTATAGAGAAGGTAACAAACTGTAGTCACATGCCCATGGGGCACTGCAGCAGTTGAAAATCTGGACCAAATGCTGAAGGCCTAGATCACAGTTATATGGCGAGCTGCTCTGGCTTGAACTTCAAGGACTCATAATTACCCTTGTTCAGTGTCATTGCAAACACAAATGTTTGCTGAATGAGTAGTTGTTAAACAAGGACCACCTGTATCATAGTCTTGTCTTTTATACCAGTTCTGAGAAGGCCAAGTAAAATAAATGTTACTACTTAATCCAGAGTTCCATAAATAATCTATTTTTTCATTTATAGCAACAATATTGAGTGTTTCTATACAAGGAATATCTCCATCTGTGTCTCCAATTTCCAGGCTTTTAGCACTTCTAAGTACCTTTGGAGTTCCTCCATCACTTATGTCTTTATTAAAACAATTTATTTTCTAGATCATCTATATTGATAGCTTTCTAATACTCTCTTACAGTGATGGTAGTGTAAGCCAGTCACAAGATGACAGCATTGTGGGAACAAGACAGTGCAGACACAGTTTGGCAATTATGCCTATTCCTGGCACACTTTCATCTAGCAGTCCTGATCTCCTGCAACCCACAACTAGCATGTTGGATTTTTCAAACCCTTCAGGTGAAATAAGTCTCTTTTTATTGTGATATGTGTCTAAAGTTCATCTTCTATTGAGAAAAAAAGTTAATGGTTGTTAATGGTTGTTTGTAAATCAGTATTATGAGTAATAATATGAGTTCATTAATGGTGTATTTTGCCAAGATTATAACCCACTTAAAACTAATGGACTCTGGGCAGTGCAATCAAGTCAATTGTAAAATAGAAGAATGAAAGCAAAAGTATAACATAAAGTAATATTAAAAGCCATGAATAAACTTCATCATAGCTATCCTTATCCTTTAAGATATCCTTAAAGCCAGCTACTCTAGTTGTAAGGGATAAACTCACAGTAGAGCCAAATTGCTTTAAAATGTTTATAAAATATTATCAGGATTCGGTGCACTTAGAGAGGAATATTTCATAACATAAGGGACATGTTAAGAATGCCTGATATTCAAGCAGAGGGATGCCGCAACAAGCCCCTCCTTTCTTGATCATAGGATTGAATGGGTGTAATTCTGGCATAGTATTTTTTGACATGTCCTGGAGTTGCTCCATTAAGGGCTTCCCAGGTAAATATCAATAGTTTGGAAATTGAGTACAGAAGCTAAAGAACCTAGAATTCATACACTTAATTTGGGGGATAGTGTGATTCAATCAAGAATAACTACCACAGTTGATGTTATTATGTTGCTCAGATATTGATGGCTGTCAACTCTGATCCAGTGGGCTTGACCAGGATGTCACTGTGTAAATGGATGACATTAATATATTGATAACATCTCACCTCAAGCTACCCTCCCAGCAGTTTCATATATATGTTCAGTATACTTGCTATAATCTTTTGATCCATCCTTGTATATCTGGATAAACCATCGCTATACAGTATCATTTTTTTCTAGCATGTTTAGATAAATGCCAATGCTCTGTAGTTAAGTAAGAACAAGAATAAAATGCGCCTACATTTAAACAGAATTTGTTTAAATGTATGCATTTATAGGAAAAGTGAATCATACTTACACTATTACTAATATCTTTAATTTACAGATTGTACTAAAAGCCAGATCCCATAGGCCAGATACAATATGATGTGTTTATTAATACTTTTTTTCAGAGAAAAATGTACTGTACTTAGGAATATTAAAAAGGTTAAGCATTGGAAAAATAAAATGTTTAAAAGAAAATGGCAACTAAATTGAAGATTTACTGTAATTTGCATAATAAATTGGCTGTGGGACTTGGCTTTTGGTACACTCTATAATATAATTTGTAGAATCTGGAGAATATGAAATACTGAGAATTGGGTATCTGCTAATTCCATAACAGACAAAATTATATAAAATGTTTTCTTAAAAGAAAGTGCTTTATCACAAAATGCCTAAACTGGAAAGGAAGAACATTTTGGCCTTTTAGATACTGCTGATCTACTGTGCCTTATCATACATTTTGGAAGTTCTGTTTCACCAGTATCAGAAGGCTACAGGTTCTCTGCTCATGCCATACAGCAGACTTAAAGTGTGGTCCTAGGACCCCAGGGAGTTCCCCAAGACTCTGTGAAATCAAAATTATTTGCCAGCCTTTGTTGAAAATAAATAAAATTATAAAATCTTATCAAATAATTGTGAGAAATGGTAGTAATTTGAATTTTTAATGCAGTAAATATCCAAGATAATCCATGGGGGAGTGGAAGTTCTTTTGAGGTCCTCCATAATGGTTAAAAGTAGGAAGGAGAGTCCTAAGAGAAAAAAGTTAAGAAACATGAATTACGGTATTGGGGGTGGGGTGGGGTGGAGTGCTTATCTTGAAACAGACAAACCAATTTAATTTATTGCCAGCCACATGAGTTAGATAATTTCTGCTCCAGAGGCTATTCAATAATTTGCAAGCGTGTGAGCTCCTATCTAAACTCATTCCCAAGTGTAGGTCAGGTTTTTAAAAATCTCATTATATATATTTTCATATTAATTCCTGGCAAATGAGGGAGAGAGAGAAAAAAGCCTTTGACCTGCCTGTGTTTCTGTGTATTGTTTACATTTTTATCTTTAAATACCATTTCAGCACCATTTGTGTGCAAAAGAGAACCAATCTGGTACATTGGTTAAGGCAACAGGTTAAACACTGAGAGGCTGGAAGTTCCAGTCCAGCTTTGAGCATGAAGCCAGTTTGGTGACCTTTGGCCACTCACTCACTCTCAGCCCTTGTAGGGAGGCAATGGCAAATCACTTCTGAAATCTTTCCAAGAAAACAGCAGAGTTGCCAGGAGTCAACATTGACTCAAAGGCAGACATACACACTTTATATTTGACTTGTATAAAACATTTAGATTTTTATTACAGGAAATTATGTAAATGTTTTTATTTGTGGCATAACATCTAGATTCTGACTTTCCCCTTTTTTTCATTCTGCAACAGTTGGCTTTTACTGTAAGTATCCCAATATCCCAATGGGTTTTTTAAAAAATGTGAATGTTTTAATAGTAGCATTGATTGATTGATTGATTGATTGATTGATTTTTTGTTTATTAAAATTGTTTGTTGCCCACCTCATCTCAAGGCTTCGTTGATTACACTATTTCAGATAGTAGATTTCAATGTTGCTCCATATATTTTTTTAAAGCTATTATGTCAGGAAAACAAACATTTAGACAAGCCTTCTAAATGTTTTTCTGTTTGTAGGGAACTTGTTTTTATATGAATAGAGATTATGAATATGGTTCTCTCTTTTAAATCTGCAACTGAAATACAGTGATAAAATTTTCATCCTTTTGTTTTCCTTGCATATTTGAATCAGATACTAAGATGGATCTGATACAGTTGTGTATCATTCTGTAAAGGTTATTTTATAAATTAAGTCTTTTTTAGAGAGTTTGTATATCCATGTATGTTCAGAGTAGAACATTAGAAGAAAATAAATGTCAGTCCATTTAAATTATATGCCCTTACCCTCTCTCTGTTTGCTTTTCCAAACCAGAAGGTATATCATGTAGCAAAGCTGTTTAACAAAGAATGAATTATCCATAAGGAAAAAGCAATCAATACACTATATTTGAAGTTTAGTAAGCTTTATTGATTTATGAGACACTTATTTCTTCTCATAATCCACGTCAGGTTAACAATTACAGTTCTTTCCTTGGTAACACTATAAAGCAAAGTATCAGATAAACAATAACCTAGTTGATAGCCATTAGGAGGAGTAAAACATCCAAAAGAGTCACAGGCTTTTAAAAGGCCTTTTAAAAGGGGTTTAGATCTTAGAGAAATGACATACAGAGCCAGGTGCGCTTTCTTTATCCAAGAACAAAATAATAAATACTGTATTTTTTGGACTATAAGACACATCTGACTATAAGACACACGTAAATTTAGAAGAGGAAAACAAGAAAAAAAGTTTTTGGCCTCTGCGCACCCCATTTTCAGGCCTTTTGGGGGGCCTTTTTTGGGCTCTTTTCCAGCCTTTTTGTGGGTCAAAATGGGTGGAAAAAAGCCTTGGAAACGGGCAGAAAAAAGCCTCAAAAATGGGGGGAGGGAAGCCTCAAAAAGGGCCCCCAAAAAGCATCAAAAACAGGCCAAAGAAAGGCCTGAAAAGCTCCCCCCCTAAAAAAAGGCCCGAAAACGGGGTATGCAGAGGCCAAAAAATAGCTGGCGGGGCTTTGGCAATATTCAGTCTGTAAGACGCACAGATATTTTCACCCCCTTTTGGGAGACAAAAAAGTGTGTCTTACGGTCCTAAAAATACGGTACATGTTTATGGAAAGTATTTTATTGCAAGCCAGTTTTCTCTAAAGGCTAAAAAAGAAATATGTATAAATAAAAATAGAAATAATACATTATCCATGGGAATATGTTAACGTGTTAACTCTTCTATTTTAATCTCAGATATCCCTGATCAGGTTATAAGAGTCTTCAAAGCTGATCAACAGAGTTGTTACATTATCATCAGCAAAGACACTACAGCAAAAGAAGTTGTAAGCCACGCAGTGCATGAATTCAATTTGACAGGAACCCCAGAGACCTATTCTCTGTGTGAAGTTTCTGTGAGCACTGAAGGAGTCATCAAACAGAGGAGGCTTCCCGACCAGTTCTCAAAGTTAGCAGACCGAATTCAGCTCAACGGGAGGTAAATATTTCATTTTGCAACTGAGATAAAGAAGAAAATACTAAAAAGGAGGCAGCATTTCTTACCGTAAACATATTTTATTGCCTTTGACTTGATACATAGTTGCCAGATTATGTTAAGTAAACCAAAGTAAAAATGAAGTGTTACATCAACAGATATTTTATAATTAAAATATAGGTAGCTCACAACATGAAGTACAAAAATCACAACAATGACAACAAAATAATAGCAGGGAAATACTACATCAGAGATAAAAATATTGACTTAATCTAGCTCTAACCTTAAGATAATGCACTCCAAAAAGGAGCATGGTTTCTGGGAAAATGAAAAATCTGCTTTAGACGGAACTCCCAGAGAATAAATGTAGCCGTGGCAAAATAGTGTAGACATTTAATGATGTTTTTGTGGAAGGTCAATCATACTTTATATGAGTAATTTATATAAAAGCCTTGTGATTGGTAATGAAGAGTAATGGGCAAAAATACCTAATCTCTTGGTTTGTATTAATGAACTTTTCTCCTATCCTTTTCTTCATTCTACAAATCTGCATCTAACCACAGTAATTTTAAAAGGATATTGAGGGCAGCAGGATGAAAGGGAATATTTTGTCTTTGATAGAGGCAGTTGCTTCAGTGTTATTTAGCTTATTACATTGGACTAGAATTCTGCAGTTATTAACTCTATTAAATCATATATGCTTCTCACTGTATTTTAGGTATTATTTGAAAAATAATATGGAAACGGAGACTCTATGCTCAGATGAAGATGCTCAAGAATTGCTAAGAGAGAGCCAAATCTCACTTTTACAGCTGAGTACTATTGAAGTGGCTACTCAGCTTTCAATGAGAGACTTTGAATTATTTCGAAACATTGAGCCTACCGAGTATATTGATGAATTATATAAGCTGTATTCTAAAACAGGAAATACTAACCTGAAACAATTTGAGGATGTTATTAATCAAGAAACGTTTTGGGTTGCTACGGAAATTCTATCTGAAACAAATCAGCTGAAAAGGATGAAGATTGTAAAACATTTCATAAAAATCGCTCTCCATTGCAGAGAATGCAAGAATTTCAACTCTATGTTTGCTGTTATTAGGTTGGTTATTTTCTTTTAAAAAATAAAAGAGAAGCAGAAAACTGCAAGTGGAATATACGTGGATTTGAAGATCATAGACTTTATCCAACAAACTGAAAAGTTATTTTTGCAGACTTAAGATGAGCATGATACTTAAATATTTATTTATTATTAGTGATATTAGTGAAATTTTAGATTTAGCATTTTTAAAAATTTAGTTGTGGATACTTAGATGTATGGAGTAGATATCTATTTGCAGCCCTCTTAATAGTTTTTGTTTGATTTTTACTTCTCAAATAGTAATAGCCCCAGGAGGTTGGCTGATCTTGAAAATTAATGCAGCTCCTGTTGGCCTGATTGTGCTCTATGGTGCCGGTCTGCGGCCCCTGAAACCCTGCCCCCACTCCTTAGCGTCTACCTGTGACACCTATTTATCCTGTTCTCTCCCCAATGCTCCTGGCATAGGACTCCCTTCTTGTTTAATGACTGGTGTGCTCCTGGGGTTGTGACAGCAACTGGGAATGTTAGGATTTCCATCGCTGAATGTTGCAGTCATGTGACATTGCACTTTACAATTGCATCAATTGGCAATAGAAATTTCAGTCCCAATTGCCATGGCAATCCAGCACTTTCTGTAGTGGGGTTGTGGGCTAGATGTGGAAACTGGGGACGGGACGGGATAGGGGAAATCGCAGAACAGCTTCTGCATTATTGCCGAGAAAATTGACATGTCCATGTAATCCTGAAAAGTTGAGCTTGACTCAAAAGGATCTTTGTATTCGAAAATATTAACAATCAGATCTACTTAGTTTTTCATTTTGGTAGAAATTATTTATAGATAAATGCTGCCAATATGATTAAGTATTCCAGAGATTATAAAACACAGTTCTGTCTCTATTTTTAATCATAAAGTAATACACTGTTAGGAGAGCCAGTTTGATGTAGTGGTTAAGGCATCAGGCTAGAAATTGGGATACTGTAAATTCTAGCTCTGTTTTAGGCACAAAGCCAGTTATGTGTCCTTGGCCAGTCAATTTCAGCCTTAAGAATAAGGCAAGGGCAAACCACTGCTAAAAAAAAACCTTGCCAAGAAAACTGCAGGGACTTGTCCAGGCAGTTGCCAAGAGTCCAAACTGACTCAAAAGGCATAAAATAATAATACTTTGGCAAGAGTTTTAAGGCTATCCAGAATATCTGCTTAATCCAATATAGCTATTATTTATTACCACCAGTGTAATATTAACTGCAGTGTGAGGTGGAAATCTATCTTCCACTACAGAGATGTAAGGAGAAAAGAGAATGGTTTTGTTACATTATGTTGATGCTCCATCACATTGCAAGATCTAAGATTGCAAGATCTAAGATTGCAAAATCACATCTAAGTAAGATGCTGATGTGCAAGAAGTAGTTTCCTCAAAGATCAGAGGGATTTCTGTAACTAGTTTTGTAGGAAATTCTTTCTTCCCTAACATTTTCAGGTAGGAGTTGCTGGCTCTCCAACAGAAAGTAGTTAGAGCACCTATGCTTTTGTTAACATTTTGCTGTTTTAAAAGTATAAGTTTTTGATAAAGCACATCAGTATAATACTAACTATTAAATTATTTCTTGCAGTGGTCTTAATCTGGCACCAGTGGCTCGACTCAGAGGTACATGGGAAAAGTTACCAAGCAAATATGAAAAACACCTTAGAGATCTTCAAGATCTTTTTGATCCTTCTAGGAACATGGCAAAGTATCGCAATATCCTTAGCGGTCAGAGCATGCAGCCTCCAATTATTCCACTATTCCCAGTGGTCAAGAAAGATATTACATTTCTACATGAAGGCAAGTCTGGACGCACACATTAAAAATATAATGCATTCAGTTATTTTTACTTTAAAGCTCTGTGGCCCACGAAAAATGAATTTCACCTTTCCACTATGAGTAGAGGCCTACCTTACCTATAGAATATATTATACTTAGTCACATAATCAGGTAGTTGTTTAGATTAGTTTTGTCATTTTTGTACACCTATTGAGTCCTTCCCAATGACTTGGGATAGACAGATGTTTTACTATTATTTATTAAACTTGTATTCCGCCTGGCTTCCAAATGTTTTGAGGAATAAAGTATGTCTAATTAAAAAATGTCTCTTGGATTTGGATCTGTATTTAAGAATCGATTCTCAGACTGAAAAAGTTGAAAATTCTGGGAAAAATAAACATCCCTTTCCCAAACTAGCAAGTAGGGGTGGAAATTAATATAACTCCCTATCTATCAGTTCCTTTTATTGTTGAAAATTCAAAGGTGGTTTAGAACTATTGTTATATGTTCTTTTTGCTGACAACTGCTGATGTTAAAAAAAAATGAGTGTGGAAATTTTGGAATTATGATTGGCACCTCTCCCTTGTCTTAAAGCTTCTTGCGACTTCTTGCTTGCGTTCAAGGATATTAACATGTAATAATGTGTTGTGATACATAAAAGAAGTAACTTGACAGTCTCTTAAGTATGTTAAAATAATCTTAAATGTTTTCCCCGCACATTTAAATTGTACAGGAAATGATTCAAAAGTGGATGGTTTGGTAAATTTTGAGAAACTGAGAATGATTGCTAAAGAGATACGCCAGGTGGTCAGAATGACTTCTGCTAATATGGATCCTGCTGTGATGTTCAGACAAAGGTATGGCATTAGAAATAGAAAAGTGTGGAATATAAATAATTGCATGTTTGTACTTCCATGTTTATCTTTTGTTTAATTTCATTGTAATGTGAATGGAACGCAAACATATATGTTCTATTAATTTTTAATACTTGCATTGTGGTCTGACATGCTTATATAGCTAGTAAAGCTTTTTTATGTTTGATATATTGCAGTGTATAAAATTTTAGATTAGGAGTCTATCTTGCACAAACTAGAACATACAGCATGTCTAAATTGAATCATTTTTAAATTGATAAATTTGTAACTCAATATATATTTAAAATAGTAGTTGGGTCTAAAATTGCATCAAACAGATAGTGTTCATTACCTTTGAACCTTCTACATATGAAAATAGATGAAAAAGGGTCTATTTCTAGAAAACTATACCCACATTTAGCTGGAAGCTCCTCTGCCTGTTGTCCTGTTCCCCAAACATGGTCCTTGAAGCCCAAATCTTTGTGTTCTGTGTGTTCTGTGTTCACCATGTATTCTAACAAGTTTTGTCTCTGTATTCCATTGTAAAAATTGTTTTACTGGTTTGAAAAGTGTTTTTTACCTGATCAAAATTTTCATTTATTTTTCCTGTCTACATCCTTTTCCTTTCTGACTCTCAACTGTGATTTTCCCCCCCTTTGCTTTCTTTTTTTAAACACATGCTTCATTGTATATGGCTCTTGGTTACAGGAAGAAGAGGTGGAGGAGTTTGGGGTAAGTGCAGAGATTAATGCAACTAAGACTTAAAGCAAAATTATGCAACTTTTAACATTCTGCATCATCATTAATGCATGCACCTCAACAACAGCATGCATTTTATTAACCCTGCAATACTTTGTTCTAACTATTTCCAAATTTAAGATAACACAGGTTTATGATGACAAATTAGAATCCACACATTAATAAAATCAAAATTATATGCAAATCATAGTGATTTTATTTATTTTAAAGTTCTTGAAATTTACCCAATTTAGGCACAGATAAAATGTTTTTATTGACAGCTGATTTATTGTAAGTGTTGGTTGAAGATTTTAAAATACACGGACCACACATTTCTGTTAATGGATATCTAGTATATACACACATGCCAGAACTTTAGAGAAATTCTACAGCTTATAATTTCTTCGAAAAATAAGCTTGCTTAATGTTTAGGAGTGGAAAAGGAATGACTTAATGTTGTTGCCATGAGATGTGCCAGGAACGGCCTGTACTGAAGTTGAGAGATGCCCAGTTCCCACAGATCTTCAGAAGCCATGTATGGCTGTGGGTTCATCAGTATTACAAGCTTCTGTGGAAGTTTAGCTACAGCTTAACCATGGCCATTATGGAAGCAATCCTGCTAAAACAAAGTAATTCTAATTAGACACAGTAAATTTCTTTCCTAATATATTTGCATTTGGCATATCTGAAATGCCATATTCATGTTTATAGAATTTGGCATTATTTATGAAATTTAGCTGTGTTACTTTCATGGAAATGGAATCAGCTCCAATCTATTAAATATGTGAATTTAGGGACTATGATTCATTTTCTTTCCATCTTTGTATAAGTAGCAAAACCATAATGTACTCCACATCTTGAAGTCATATTTAATGATACAGTGACCAGACCAATATACTACAGTCTTTTTGCTATCCTGACACAATAGTATGTAATGAGTCCTGTACTAAGACCATCTGGATGTACATCAAAGAATAATAGTCAATTTGGTCTAGTACTTAAGGTAACATGCTAGAAACCAGGAGACTGTGAGTTCTAGTTCTTCCTTAGTTTTGTAAGCCAGTTGAGCCAGTCACACTCGCTTTCAACCCAATCCCTCTCACAATGTTATGAGGAAAATAGGAAGACAAAACTATGTTGGATATGTTTGCCGCCTTGAGTTATTTATAAAAATAATAAAGGTGGGATACAAATATATAAATAATAAGAAATTATGTATAATATAGTGAGAACTTCTTTTAGATTATTTGTATTTTAAACTTGGAACTTTGTGTTCCCACAGGGAGAGGTGAAGGTGTTGCAGAGAATGAATAGTTATTTATTCTTGATTGCTTAGAGTAGGAAAACAAGAGACAAAATCCCATTTCCTTCCAACCAGTATAAATGGTTAGTTTGCAAAAATCAAAGAACATGAGCTTAATAATATGATTGTTTTAAGAAAAATATGCATGCCAATTTTCAGTTGGCGAGCTGTTAAAATATATCCGTAATGTATCCATATCATTCAGGTAAATTGGTTTATAATCTTGAATGCTATTATTTAGTTGTTTCACCTTTTCAGCTTGGGTTTTGTGAAATTCCTTATGAAAAATGTGTGCAACATTCTAAACCTGTTGCTTTTTCTAATGTTAATAAATTAGCAATCAGATTTCATGTTACAATTTTGCATTTATTTAAACCCATTTCTCCATTATGTGTATTAACTTAACTTTGTATGGCTTGTTTAATTCAGTATCCTTTTTTTGCTTCCCATAGTTCAGATTCATATATCTTTTACCTTTACAAAATCTTCCAGCGTTTATTGTTCAGCACAAGTATTTTAAAGAATATGGCATTGAAATACTGCTGTGCTGGAATAAATGCTTTCAATATTTGAAAATCTCTTTCATGTAGAGAAGATATTTTGGTTGATGAATTTACACTCTGTATTTAATACTATGTTTTTAACTTTGAATTGTATAAGCCAGTGGTTCTTAACCTGTGGGTCGGGACCCCTTTGGGGGGGGTCGAACGACCCTTTCACAGGGGTCGCCTAAGACCATCGGAAAACACGTATTTCCGATGATCTTAGGAATAGAGACACCACTCCTCTATCAATATAGCTTAATATAAGGGGCTGCAGGCTGGCACGACACAATTGAAAGTGAACTGAAGAGGAGGAGGCGGCAGGAGGAGGAGGTGAAGGCACCACGGTGGCGACAGTGGCAGCAGAAGCAACAGTGGGGACTCCTTGGAAACAGCCAAGTCTGCTGCCCCTTTGCCTGCCTCCTCACCTCCCTCCCCGCAATGGAGACAGACCAGAGGGCAGCAGCACCGAGAAAAGGGAGCCGCGACCAACATCTGCATGTGGTGCGAGGGAGAGGAGGGAGACATACCGAAGACTTTGGAGAAAGACATCCCATGGGGGTCACAGTTCATGAGGAACTGTATTAAAGGGTCATGGCATTTGGAAGGTTGAGAACCACTGAACTAGACGTTCTACGATAACACAGAAATGTAGTTAAAGGACTTCAACATCTGCACAATATGACTAGAATATAAATTCTTACAGCATGTTCCAGGAGTCTCTGCACACAGTCAGAGCAGTCAAGATGGCAGCCATAAAATGTCACCAAACCTCAGCTATTTTTATATACATCTTAAACTTAGATACAATAATAAACTGATAGAGCTTTTATTGGAATTTTGTAGCCACCATCTTGATTTTTTTTTACCATATCTTATAGACAGCTCTGACATATTCTTATATATCTGTCATTAAATGTACACTTAAATTTGCTTCTTATGAATGCAGACAAGGTTTCATAATTGGAATATAACTTTAAAAAGTGGTTCTTTAAACCCAGGTTTGCATACCACTGACAAGATCAATAAAGCTGTTCCTATGACAATTGGTAGTTACTTTTAACACATGCATGCATAAACCATCTTTTTTAAGATACAATGAATCAAAAATAAATTAAAAGCAAATGAGGCGAACAGCCCAAATTATAGGAACAGACCCTCAATCCCAAAAAGAAGTTGATGGAAATTATAGTCAAAAGTTGTTTATGGAGATTATCAATCATCCAAGTCATGGTTGTCCCAAAGGGGCTTTTTCAAGAGGCAACTGGATGTTACACTTCTCATCCAAGCTCAGCTGAAGAAGCTTCTTGGATGAGAAGCGAAACGTCTTCCAAAAAAAACCAGAACCTCTTGAAAAAGCACTTTTGGGATATAGTCAAAAGAGTTATGTTTGGTTAGGGAAGTGTAATATATTGTTTATGTTTCTCTGTAGGAATCCACTGCCCCTCTTGCCTCTTTTGAACATAAATTACATAAATCTAGCTGATTGAGCCTTGGTATCATTTCAGTTCAAGAAGCTTCACCTGATAACAATGACACTCCCTTCTCCATGAGTGGCACTTAAAAAGTTGGCCTTGGACTGGGGAAGACTCACATTTAAGACCGTGCTCAGCCACAGAAGCTTACTGGGTGATGTTGTGGTCCACCAGCATCCTGCAGAGCTGGCAGCAGAGTCAGACAGTGAGGAAGCTGGGGAGGAATATGGGCCAGTCCTGGAGTCTGGGGAAGGCTCAGACGAGGGCTCTGCATTGGAGGCAAAGATGGGACCAGGGCCATCTGGGAGTTATGTGTGGACTCTGGAGCCTCCAGAGTCAGACATCAGAGAGGCAGAGGAACAGGGGGAGCCTGTTCCTAGTGTGCGCATGCACAGAGCTGCCATAAGGCAAGAACAGTTAAAACAAAAGGGATGACTCAGGAGTAAGGCTTGGAGATGATTGGCCCCTCCCATAAGACATAAAGGAAGAGCAAAGGCACGTGGGCCTTTGCAGGAAGCAACGTTGTAGATGGTGTCGGTTTGTACTTTGAAGCTCTGTTTTTGACTCTGTGTTTCCATGTAGTCTTGCCAAGATAATTGCCAATTAGGTCTTTGGCAGTGTGTCAAAGAAGATAAAGGTGGGTGATTACCAGCCTTATCTGGAGGACTGTGGCAGACTTCTGTTGGACTATTTATAAACTCTTGGTGATTCAGCACATGCTGTGAATGAAAGTAATTCACAGCTGTTAAAATAAAAAAAAAGTTTTATTACTAATTGTGTGCTTTTTACTATATCAGGAAGCCTAGGTCAGAACAGGAGGGACAAAACTGCTACAGCCCTGTGAACATACCTCCTGATATAGATAATGCCCAATTCAATGTTTTGTACAATTTATTAAGTGTGGCACTCTCATGGATGTATTTTTTAAAATTCAGTTTAGAAATATTATTACTCAGAGTACTTTGAGTGAATGGAAACAACAACTGCAACAAAGGCCAAAGAACTGGTGTTTCAACCAGTTCTATGGAACCCATCTGGATAAGGAGAGGACAAGAGATGGTCCACATGAGCCCAGGTAGCTGCTCCTCCCAAGAAGACCACAGGATAGCAATTTTCCATGGGTTTGAACACTGGGAGGCAAAGGAAAAACCATCATACTCACAGCCATGGTGGAGCTATTTAAAGGACACTAATTTTATTATCCTCACTTTCCAATCACTTTTGAAAATTGCCTATTTATTACCTTAAGGCTATTAGAGATCTTCAGAATGACAAGTTTTTGGGGGAAAAAAACAACTGGTGAGTTTACCTTCATTCTTGAACAAAAGAAAAATTAACTGCAAGCTTAAGAACTTTAAGAATTGGAAATAAACGACAAAAAGAAAAAAAGATTTTGACATAAGAAAGTTATAAACAAATTAAGGGTCCAGAAGAATTTGGAATATTAAGTCATAACAGAGATTGGAGACTTTATAATTTTAGAAATAGAACACTAGAGGGGGCTAAGGTACCTCTTTTAAAGGTAGTGACACCTCATCCAAAATAATACTGGAGATGACAGAAAGCCAGATGGTCTTTAGACAAACAGCAGCCTGTCTGGAATCAATCTCAGCTTGTTTTGTCCCATCTTGTAATGGATTATGAGAATAACCTTGAGGAAAAAAACGAAAGAGCCACAGCCAAGGCAATGGCCAGAATAAGAGCTATCTCAGCCCACAACAGGAATGCAATTTGAGTAAACATCTCAGACTTGAACCTGCCTAATCATCTTTACATAAAAGCAAGGAAA
>JANHFM010007009.1:345840-371113 GCA_032468115.1 Grayia smithii
AGAACTGCCTGGTTTAAACTATTTAATTTAAGAGAAGGGAAGTGACATGAAGCAGGAAGAAGGATGGAGAGATGACTGATGTGAAGTAGTTGTATTTGGACAGAATTTTAAAAGTAACTTCCTTTTATAAGGGCAGATTAAACTATAATTTATATATTTATATATATTTATATATAATTTATATATTTATATAAACTATAAACCAGCTTTCTTACATAACATGGTAAAAGATGTTCAGAATAAGGGATATCACAGAATAATTTAATTTTGTTAACTCTTGTGTTTAGGGTGGTGTGTGCCACTTTTGCTCCATTTTTTTCTTAGTTCAGAGAGCTGCATCTCTACCCTATTGAGGACAGGATTTCTGTTGGTCAAAAATATATATATATTCTTCAGTATTTTTAAGAAAAGGCCAAATTAAGTAAAACTCTTTAAATTACAACCCATATAATAGGCTCTTAGTACTAAAACAAATATGATTAATTTATTTTGTGTGTTTTACAGTTTTGTAAATATATAAATATCATATTCTTCATTGCAGTAGAGGCAGCATCCAGAAATGGGTTGTACTTGTCTTTTGACCAATTAGACTGGGTCTGTCAAAGCTGTTAGGAACCGCCTCCTGTCACTGATCCCCAGCCTTTGACTCAGTCTAGACCAGACAAGTCGTGGTTAATTTTGCTCCCAATATTTCCAAATTTCCTATTTCTGGTTGTTTTTTCTTCTGCAATTGAGAATCGAAAGACATTGCCTTGTGTATTCCCAGAGAGACCTGACAAGGGAAAGTGCCAATTCCAGCGTGAAGGGCTTTAGCCCGAGCCTGCTGAGGGGCACATGGCTACGTAGCAGAGCACCTGGAGATGCCTGAGGGACAGTGGGCATTTATTGCCATTTTTGGGGGAAAAGCTGCTCCCTCCCCCAATCTGATAATGTCTTTTATCAGATTTACTTGATGAAAGAGTTCAAAAAGAGTTCAAAAATCATTGAGAGTGTCTTGGGAAAACAAAATGAAACAAAACAATCATTTATAGGAATATTCCACGCTGAATTATAAGTGTAAATATTTCATCCATAGGTGCAGGTTCTCCTCAAAAGTCACTTAGTTTATCTGAAGAACCAAGCAGTAAAAAGCACACAGAAGATGACATGTCTGTGGCATCATCGTTGCATTCCAGCCCTCCTGCTTCCCCTCAGGAATCTCCACGCAAAGGTAAGAGCGGTCTCAGTCTTGAGACTGCATCATAGTTGGTTTGACTTTGCCTTCTTAATTACACTCAAGATATTTTAGGCATTTATATTGGGCCATATTTTAACTGTGGAGAACAAGATAAGCTTAATATATTTATGAAAAGCTTATTGTGTATAGTATCTAAATGTGTTTGAAGTATTTTAAAATAGTGCCTAAGATATTTTATGATTGGGCTCAGTGCTTAATGCCTTGGATAAATTCCTAATTACAGATACGTTTGTTATTGATTGCAGTATCCTTCCAAAACTGCTGCGTTCTTCTGTGTGCTTCAAAGATGAATACATTTAATAAAAGGCAGAGAACTTTGTGTATATTTTTTGTTTGAATATTTAGTTGGCAAGTTTCATTTCATTGGAACTTGCCAAACTTTACTTCTGCTGGAATTCGTCTCCATAAACATGTGTTTTAGTTTACCTTCTTATTCTTCTGAGGTTACTATTTTACGTTCGTTGATTGATTATTATTTTTTGTCGTCAGGATTTTCTCCTTTAAGAATAGACTTGGTTTGACAAAAATAGCCCTGGACTGATTTACATCTCATTACAGAACTAAAATTAGATGATCTGTCCTTTAACTAATGAAACATCCACAGTTTTGTCACTATCTATTTAACTTGAGGATTGTGTATCTTTCTGTACTTTATCCAAGTGTAACATTATGTATATTGAAGAAAAGCAGTTTATGTGATTTCTTTTATATGTTCTTTTCTTTATAGTTAGTAACTCACAGAGGTCTGAAAACTGCCACCTTAATCTGTCTGGTTCGTCTTCTTCTCTTGCAAGTGAAACAAGCAACAAGAACAGTGGACATCGCAGCTATGGAATAGGTGGGGCTTATTTGCAAAAGAAAATCCAGCAGATGACTAGCAAGACAGCAGAAAGATCAGTCAGTATCGAAAAGCGAGACAGTGAGGAGGATAGAGGCAAGCCTGAGCCTTTGTACAAAGCCAGGAAAAGAATGGGGTCCCCCTTTGGAAGATTCAGGGAAAGAAGTATCTCCAGGGAAAGATCAGCATTCACCTTTCGTATGGAGCCAGCATGCACACGAGAGAGGGATAGAAGCGAGAAGCAAAAGGACAGGCCCAGTATCGAGGGGCATACAGTCAGCGACCATGGAAACAGTAGCTCACTGATGTGGTTGTGTCCACAATTCAGACCGAAAAGAAGGAAGACATTGTGACATGTCATGTCATTCAGCTCATGGCATTGCTGTGCCCTGGTTTTCATAGATGTTAAATATTTTTTGTTCTCATTTTCCCCCTCCCCTTGAGATGGAAATGGCCAGATGATAAATGTATTTTTTCTATATCTTGTTCAGTTTGCATATTAATATGAATCTATTAGTAGAAGGGGATGTGTAGGCATTTGCCTCTCTTTACGCGATTTAGAAAAAAACGTGCCACAAATTCTGATGGTGATCTCTGAGCACTGAACGTTCCAGCTGTCTTTTAGGAAACCAAGGTTATGACTTTCTCTCCATGGAGCTTGGTTAGCTTTGGGTACCAGGCAAAAAGTCAATAAATAAATAATTAATAGGCTACATAAAATTCTGCTTTAAATATGCTTTTACTATCATTCTTTCTGGCCCTTAGTCAATCTTATGGTATCATATCCAATTCTTTCACTTGTGCTAATAATGGCTGCTTTGTCACATAGCTGAAAAACTGCTTCCCATGAAGCAGTTTTTAAAAATATACTTACAGTTCTATTGGTGAAGATAATTCACACAGATTGCAATTATATTAACAAAATAAATAAAACAGTGCAGAAAAAGCTTGCTATGCTGCTTGAAATATTTAAAGCCATAAACATAAAATTTGAGTAGAGAATTCAAGTCTTACTGTTTGCTTGTGTCTATATTTACTTGGAAAGAAGTCCAAAGGAAGCCCAGGGAATTTTCAAAAAACTTAAGCATGGATCAGTCACTTTTCATATTTTGTTTAGAATTCCAGTTAGTTATAATATACAAATTGAGATTGTGCTTTGCAATTTACTATCTAAGAGGAAAAGTTGTGTATATTTAAAAACTTGTAAACTATAATTGCTATTATAACATCGGTATGGTATGCTAAACAGATATACAGTTATTTATTTATCTGAAATGCATGTCTTTGAAGTAACATGTAATTTATAGAACATAATTTATACAGTTGTAGTTTATTTACTTTTAAATAATATTTTACCATAACTTATGTACTCAGATCATTTAATTTCACATCCTAAATACAATTTTAATTGATACATACAAATATTAGTTATATAGATATTAAACTGTATATCAGCATAACAGCCAAATAACTATTGTAAATGTATTTATTTCCCTTTA
The DNA here is from genome assembly GCA_032468115.1 of Grayia smithii. Lineage (NCBI taxonomy): Eukaryota > Metazoa > Chordata > Lepidosauria > Squamata > Grayiidae > Grayia > Grayia smithii. Next base: position 349,415 of record JANHFM010007009.1, read on the forward strand.
AGTAATGTTACTCTCACTTGAATAGCTCAGTCATGATCAATTAATGTTTTACTTCCCTTTCATAAACATCCTTAAAATTAGAGGATTTTGATATTTGGCTGTAATAAATTAATAATTTAATTTAATATTTGAAATTACCAGAACATTGTATAGAGTTATTAAGTCCTTCAGAGACAGCACATGATATATTATACAAATGTTCATTGCCTTGGTAGTGGCATCATATAGTTGAGCTTGGTTGATTGATCTCAGCTGTTGAAAAGAGTTGCCCTTGCTTAATAGTTGGACTCAGGAATTAAAAATTCAGCCAAAAGAATCGAAGCAAATGAACTCTTATGATACTACCAAGAAAACTGTATGAATTTAACCATAAAGAGTTGAGATTGACTTGAGAACTCATTTACTTTTTAATGAGGGAACAAATCTCAACTATGAACCTCAGAAGTACAGTATATTAGGGAAGAACTTATTTTAGTGATTGTTTCCACTTAATCTGCAAAATCATTATATACCCCAAATTTAAAAAGAAACTTGTGAATAAGAGTATTTGGCAGCCTTCCCCTCCCCATTGCTTTATCACAACCATTGGTCAGGTTGATGGGAGTTCTGTGAGTTCTTTCAACATATCTGGAGGATGTTGGAGAAGGTTGTTAAAAGGCATTAAGGAAAAATAAGGTACATATTGTGTGGGATGTTTTCTACAATCATCAAGCCCGCAAGATGTTTTTAAAACATAGTATTATTGAGTAGGAGAAACACTGTGAGAGAAGTTGTGTATATTTTCCTTTGTCATAGCTAGTTTTGTTAAATAAGCTAATGTCTTTTTAATTCTAAACTGGGAATAACAATATTTAATAGGATATATACTATCTATATGCATTTGCATACATAAGCAAAGAAGACACAAACTTACTATGAGAAATATGAAGTGTCCTTAGGTATTAGGGTATTTTAATTTCATATTCTAGGTTGTTTCTCAGTAAGCATCATTGAAGAGGAAAATATTGTGAGGGAGAGAGTGGTAAGGAATATATTAGGTGTTCTGACCCTCTGAATGGATGACGAGGCCTTGCTTGAATGCAGCTGGTAAACAATAGTTTGGAGTGGCAACATTTCCTGTCACTTATCAGGAGGTAGGCCCAAAAGTACCTGACAGATCTGGAGAGATTAGTAGTTTTAGTTGACCATCAGAAGGGGAAAAGGGAATTAAATAATCTTCTGAATTTATTTGTTTAATTTTTGTGCTGCCTATCTCATATCAGGCGACTCTCGTTGTGTTTGACTTTTTTAATGTAAAAAAAAAAAAAAAGACATTCAAAACTCCGTATTATGCTCAATTTGACCCTCATATTCTATACCAGGGGTCTCAAACTCAAGGCCCGGGGGCTGGATTCAGCCAGGCTTAGATCTGGCCCATAGGGCCCCCCTGGAAATAGCAAAGGACTGGCCTGCAGTGCCTCTGCCAGTGAAAATGAAACTCAGAAGGGCTGCATGGTCTGATTTTGCTGGTAAAGGATTGCAGGAGGCAATCCCAGCCGTAAACGGAGCTCAGGAGCCTGTTTTTACTGGCAAAGTGCTTGGGCCACCATAGGCACCCCCGACACAAGTAATGTAAAGCTTGTCACGCCCACCCAACCTAGGTCTAACACAACCCTAATGCGGTCCTCAATGAAATCAAGTTTGACACCCCTGTTCTATACCTTCAGGGTCTGTTATATCAGCTAAAGCCAAAACTATAAATGTGTTGTATGTACTGTGAAATTTCCCTTAAATTCTGAATCGGCTTTCAGTTGCAATCTCAATTAAGAGATTAATTTTGCCTGAGACTCAGTTTAAGAAATTGAAAAATGGAATACAAATGTTGAAACTTGTATGTTCTGATCTCTTTAAAAATAAGATCTAGAACTGAATATGCGAGCTTCAACATTTATAGTCCAAATGTTAAAAAACTTGAAACTTAATGCAGGTTAAAATTTGTAGGAATCCTGCACAGTGACATACTGTGAGTCACTGTAAGTCACTAAGGTTGATATATAATGATAATTGATACTCACATCAATGGAAGAGATTATTCTTTTCCCATACCGGCATATAAACGAACATCTTCAGTATTGCATGTTATCATTCACAAAAAATAACTGTATATGCTAGGACGGATATTCCCAGAGGAATACTAGAAACAGACAGAGGTAGCTCATATTTCACTCCATTTTTAATTAAACTTACTGAAAAAGTAGACATTCAGATGAACTATAGTCACTGTGTTTAATTTTTCCTTATTGCATATATATTATATTCCTTTCTTGTCCACTATAATTCTTAGTTTAGACTGGTAAAGAACAATTACCTCCTTAAACGAAGATTTCCCACACCTAGGCAGCTTATGGATAGCTGGAATGTTAGAGAAGTAGCAGAGCCAAAAACATTTCTTCTTTCTGGTTGCCCCATATTTATATCACTTTGAAGATTCCCCAGCAACATTTTAAATTAAATTGATTTTAAAACAATGAAAATGTTCATGACCTTATTTTTCTGTTACCAAAAATTCAAAAATAATTTGTAATGTTTTCCATGCAGGTTTAGTTCCACTCATCACAAACAATGGAATGAGATGATAAAATGTTGTTCCATTTTCAAATGCAGCTTACTGATAAAATATTTGTATAATTCCAACTAGTAATTGGGTCAAATGATTTTCTTTTTCTACTTGCAGTATGTTAAGGTGTACAGACATTATCTTATAGCGATGTACAGAATACTGTACAATGTAGTAGGGAAAGCAGGCAAAGCAAAGCTTCTAGAATTCTTTCCAACTCCTCAGGTAGCAGTTCTGCCTCAAATCATGTGACCAGGAAAAAGAGTACTTTGAATATAGGACATATTCAGTACTCTTATCAGAGGACACTAAAAGGGTGCATATTTTTATTTCTCCTCTAGATTTTGCTGGATCCACGCCATTTTTTAATTTTTCATGCTTCTTCACCATATTTTCCTCATTTCAGAAACTGAAGATTGGGTTTAAAAGTATGTTTTTTTAATATAATGATTAGATAATAAGAAACCTTTGTATTATAAATCATCCAAAGACCTACTAGAAGATCTCAAGTCTATTCTGATAAAGCCACAGTTCACTATAACCATCTCCATAGCAGAAAAAGAGATAGTTGCAGACAATTAATCACAAATGAGATGCTAGACCAATATTCACATCATATGCTAAATGAGAAACAAAACTAAAATTCTATATAACATTTTCTTAAATATCTGGTCTTTCTGAAAACAAAGGCAATCCTCGAGCACTTTTACCATGTTAGCAAATACAGTGAAACAAAACTTGCAGAGAATTCAGGCTTTACTTGCACAGCTAAATCAATATGCCTTTATTTAATATGTTGATTAAATAGAAGCAATAGGTATAGCATATAACTGAAAACAGAACGACTTCTTTGGGACAAAGCATTCAACCTGCAGAAAAAGCGTATGCACTTGATTCTATGGAGTCTGTATTTGGCTCATTGCTTTTGATTGCAGTATCCTTTTACTTGATCAGCTGGAAAGCAAGGTTCCGCTGGGTTTGTCTAACTTTTGAAGAAGTTGTACTTGCTGCACTTGAAAGTCCTAGTTGGTTTAGTACAAAACAGCCTCTTTGAAACAGATCGGTGATGTTTTTGTCCCTTAACGTTCAAATTAATTCATAAAGGAACTGTTCCATTCTGTTGCCTTTTATTGTTTTCCATTGAGCAAAAGGAACTCGCATAAAGCAAATGATGAAAAGTCTTGTAAGAAAAGGGATTAAAACAGCGCAAAACTATTTCTCAAGCAAAACTATTTTGAATGGAGGTGTGATTACATTTTCCCTCAATGCTGTCTTCTCATGTCATGTTTAGGCTATGCCCTGATCCCGTCTGCCAAATCTGAGAATTTTTCCGATTCCAGCCATAGTGAGATCTCCTCACGATCCAGCATTGTCAGCAACTGTTCTGCTGACTCCATGTCTGCAGCCCTTCAAGATGAGAGGTGTCTCCCTCAGACGATGGTGATGGATACAATTGGGGCAGGGGAAAGGAGAGAGCCCTTTCAGCCACCACTTGAATACAACCAGTCTTGCCCTGGGTAAGAATCATTTCTTCCTCCAATATGGTTGATAGTCTATCTTTTAGGACTTTAAAGAAAAGCAGCTCATAAGCTATTTGAATAATTATACATTGAAAATCTCACAACAGATGTTTGAGATAAATTAACAAATCTCTAGGGTCTTTCCCAAGGCCCTTGGTTTAATGGCCCTTTAAAGGATAAGCTGAACCAGCTTCTGGATTGGTCTTTGCTTGTTTCTTCCCAGCCTCCTTTCCTCTTAAGAGACCCTTCCCAGAGGCAGGTGGTGCTAATTGATTGGTGCGCCATAACATTGAGATGTTGCATTCAAGTCATTTGCTGCTTGTGGTGTCATCACACTCAAGGGGATTATTAGCCTGCTGAAAATCCGTTTAGCACTTCACAGAAGGACAAGCCATTGCTTCTGCTGAAAGAACCTCAGATTTAGAATTCTCCCCATATTGGAAAAGCTTAAATTGGTGTGATAATATAAGTGGGAGAAAATGCATGGAAGTGAGATTTAAATAAATTCCTTCTGGTATAGCATGCTACAAACGTATTAAACAGATAAAAGAGGTAGGGTTTTTTTTTTGTTTAAGATACAACATGATGCAGTTATTTCATAGTTCTGTTTCATGCAAGGAGGGGATGCATTTCCAGGCATGTGCCCATATGTAATCACCCTTCTGGTTATTTCTGTTATGACTGCCGCCAGCAAAAGGCTGAAGAATGACTGTTGTTTTAAAAGCTTAAAAGTATTTTTGGTGGCCCTGGCCTCTCAACAAAATCCTAGGCACATTCACATAATATTCTTTGAAGCACAGCATAACCCCGAGTCATTTCTACTGATTATTCCCTGCTTTTCGCAAAGAACCTTTTTTATTTTTTATCAAATTTGCATACCACCCATTTCACTGTCTCAGTGACTCTGAGCAGTGTATAAGTAAAAAAACAAACATAATCCTTACCAAAGGATTTTTCAAAATAAAGATCCCCTAATGTTTAACCCCTAATGGAGTGTTCAATAATAGTTTGCTTCTAAGATGTCTTTTAAATACAAAGATGAGTTTATAAATACGTTGAAAGTTCTGTCATTTACAAACAGAAACTAGTCAGAACTATTACTAGTCAGTTCTCACTGGAAAAAGAGAAACAAAGATAAACTATATTTGCTGACTTTGGAAAAACTTGGCAGAAATGGGCAATTATTTTATCTAGAAGAAAATCATAGATCAAGCTTGTTATTAGATATACCTGGGCAAACAATAAGACTATTGCCACGTTCATACTATTTTTAAAATGTAGAAGGAAGTGCAAAATGTATTTCCTTACTCTTTTGAACTATAAAACATAGCAATTTTAACACTGATTCTGTCCCTACCGATTTGGTTGCATTGTCATTTCAACAGCATTTTTGTTTTGTTTCTAATTCGTGCTGTCTTCAGTTTAAGCTGGCCGCTGCCTAGACCTCCAGTGATTCGAGGGCTGCCTGTCCCATCTTCCATGAGCACCGAGGAAATTTCTCATGAGCACCTCACAATAGAAGCAGCAGATAGTGGCCGTGGAAGCTGGACCTCTTGTTCGAGTAACTCTCATGATAATTTTCAAAACATACAGAACCAAAAGGGGTGGGACCTCTTAAACTCTTACCGCCATGCTCATTTAGAAAGGGCCATTGCTGAAGTGGAGCCATCCAGCTGCTGTCCTGAGGAGACCCATTTGCAGTCACACAGCCACTCAGATGGTAGTCGGCAATCCAAAACTGGCATGGACTTTGACCAGTCCCAGCAGAGCTGGGCTTCATCTACTTCCTTGTCAGACATGCATGAAACAAACTATGGGACCATAAAACGAAGAGGACTGGAGAGCTTAACAGCAGAGCAAACTGAAGTTTTGGACGCTAAAACAGGCAGTGACGCAGCTTACAAAACTGTCACTTCAAGTACAGAACATGGCCTCATAGGTAAGTGTGATGAAAAGCCAGTGGATGTTTCCACAGCTGTTGTGTATTATGTAGTTGAGCTGTTAAGGAATGGTTTCAACAGCACTCATGGCCAATTTGCATATAAAAAGTTGTTCTTGTACACATGTCTTCAATCAACTCAAATCCTCTGCTGGAGTGTCTCCAGATCTCCTTGGGGGAAAGGTGGGATTTAAAATAATAGGCAGCATGTTTTATTGACTGGCAAGGAAAAGAGACAGCTTGTGTCAACTTTGGGACTTTTTGTATATTTTCTGATAAGAAATTTCTTGCAGTTCTTTTGTTACAAATTTGATATTTTTTTTGACCATTCACACTTAAGTATCACCAGTCTGAGGAGAAAATTTGTGATGAATAAATCCAGTTGAGATATTTTTCTCTCCAGCAATTTGGCAGTGCATGCATTTTTGCCTTGCCTTCAAGACAGGAAGGAAATCATCTTCATGTATCATTTCCCAAGCTTGTCATATTGGCCATCAATCAAACACCTATTATTGTAGGAAACAATTATTTTTGAGAAGAAACAGACTCCATGCCAAATTCCATTTTTTGAGTGAAGATGAAAAATGTCACATAAAATATCCTCTTGTGCCATTTGTAGCATTGCTTTCAGACAAAAAAAAGGTACTTAAGAAATTATTATTAGTCTTGCACTGAATCAAAATGTTGTCCTTGAATATTAACATAGAATAAATTATCTATAGTGTAGACATTAAAAGATGAACTATGGCATGGGCATACCATGTATTTATTTCTCTTTGTAGATTAAGAAAGTGCAGTACTATTACATGTACATAAGAATTGCCCCCTGGTTCTTTTGAACACTGTTTCTTAAAGGGCATATGTGGGGTGCTACATTCTAGATGGTGACACTTCTTCTACAGTCACGTAAACCACGCCCATATACTATGGAAGGGAATGCAAAAATAATATTTTAAGGCACTAGAAAGCCAGATATAATGGGAAGAATGCATAGAAAGGAACAGTAGATTGTGCTCAGTTTCCAGTGGTCTCTGTTCCTCTATATTTATTTCAGATTTCAACTCATGCTTAAATGAATCATAGGATCATAATCCCCATACCAAAGTGCACATTCTGTAAGAAAAGCTATGTTTGCCTAATCTAATCAGCTACCCATCCATTTATTACTCTCCAGTTTCCCAATGACATGGCTATGAGGAAAGCAATTTAGGCATTTAAAAAAAGATTCTTCTAAAGTTCTGTTTGTTGAAAGTTTAGGATCCATCCCCTGAAACTTAATGCCCTTCTTTTTCAAGTGCTTTTGAAAAGCATATTTCACTGAACAGACCTCTCTAAGCAGCTTGTTATTTGTTAACCTTCTTCCGGAGATTTCCATATTAGGCTGTTTTTGCACCCTTTGCCTGTCAGGTCACATGCTTGTCGATCAGTTTTGACAGCATGGATCCACACTCTTCTGAAAATAGAAGAGAGTAAATAATAGCATCCATTAAAGGATATAGTAAATAAAATAGAAGACTATAAATATTGAGAAATTGAGAAATACTTTTCTAGCACCTAGATTTTTTTTTCTCCTTTTTTCCATGCATGCCAGTTTTAATTTTTTTAAAATTCTACACTGCTTTCTGCTGATGAAGAGTTCCAAATTTTTTAGTGACAAATGGGAGAATTTCTGACATTATGTTAATTAAAGAAAAAATAATAATTAGCAATAATAATTTTGTTTTAGAAAAGATAAAAGCAGGCATACCAACCTTTAAGCAAAAGAAAAAAAAAGAGCTCATTGGTTTAGTGGTTAAGGCGCTGCCCAAGAAACCAGGAGACTGTTGAGTTCTAGTCCCTATTTAGGCATGAAAGCCAGTTAGTTCAACAGCCCCCAACCTTTTGGGTACCAGGGACTGGTTCTTTGGAGAGAGGTTTTTCTGCGGACCGGAGGGGGCGTTGTTTTGCATGCTGCCTGCATCCCTCAGATGGGGCTTTGCTTGTTTGCCTGGCCTAGTTGCTGGCATGCCACAGACCGGTGCCAGTCGACGCATCGGGGGTTGGGGACCCCTGAGTTAGGTGACATTGGGGCAGTCATTCTCTCTCAGCCCAACCCACTTGACAGGTTGTTGTGGGAAAAATAAGAGGCAGGAGTATTAAGTATGTTCACTCCTTGAGTTGATCAAAGCATATTTTTAAAAATTGTGATAACAATATAACAATAACCCATATAATAAATAGGTAGAATGAAACCCAGTTCATAAACAATTTGCTTGTACCATTATTTTCATGTCCAAAAGCAAGAGGCCATGTATTAACATTTCATTCATAAAGGCAAAACTAACATTGCTGAAAGTTTGTGCAGGATTATAGCTGAACTCCATAAATCCAATATTGTCTGCCCAGTCAGACTTATCCATTTCACAGCTTTGACCCTGTTCTTGCCTTACTAATTTTAGCAGCTGTCTTTTTTTGTTTTCCTAAGGATGCAGAATTAAGCCACACTTGAAAAAGAATTACTCAGATTCATATTACAGCTGAGAATTAGAACATGACACGCAATCATCCGCTTTCTACTTAATCAAAATACCTATTTCTAATGGAATGTTACTTTTTATTTTAATATCCCAAAAGAGGCTTATTCTATTCCAGTAAAATAATGGCTTCAGTAAAATGAAGCCTGTCATTTGGCAGTCAGTTTTTTTGTTTTGTTTTTTACCATTTCTGGAAAACAGCTGTTTTAAAATTGAAATGGCTGCAAATTGAATGCCTTGTCACAGTAAATAAACTTGACCTAGAAACTTCAGGAGCTTTAGCAATGCACCCTGGTTTGTCTTTTGTAGATGTGACTGGGTGTAGAGTAGGAAGAGTAAGATAGACCATAATATTTCAGTGTCCTTTTTTGCTCCTCCCACCCCATTAATAGATTTTTCAAGATTTCAGTTTGCATTTGTTGCCTTTTTTTATATATACAGGTAGTCCTCAACTTACCACCACAATTGGACCAAAACTTTCTGTTGTTAAATGAGACATTTGTTAAATGAATTTTGCCCCATTTTACAACCTTCCTTGTCATGGTTGTTAAGTGAATTGTTGCAGTTGGTATGTTAGCCCGGTTGCTAAGTGCATCTGGCTTCCCCATTGACTTTGCTTGTCAGAAGGTCACAGAAGGTGATCACATGAGCTTGGGACACAGCAAAGGTCATAATTATGAACCACTTGCCAAGTATCCGAATTATGATAATGGGAATGTTGCAACGATTGTGTGAAAAACATTCATAGGTTACTTTTTTCAGTGCCTTTAACTTCTGAATGGCAGCTAAATGAACTGTAAATTGAGGACAACCAGTATGTATATGTAGGTGATAGACAGAGATAACTAACAATTATATAATATTGGAATATACTTGGAAAATTTTGTAATAGATATGGAAGAGTTCAGAATTTAGAAATGGCCTTTCAGTGTGGCATTACAAACCTAATCTCTTACCTGTACTACAGTATCCGTGGACATTTTCAATTCATATTTCTCCAAGATCAGTCCTTTCTACCTGTCTCCAAAAGGAAGAAATACATAGCATTTTAGGGCCCTGAGGTACCTTTTCAGAAAATGCAAGATTGCAAATCTAAATTTGTAAGAGAGATCACACTCAGGGGCATCAAAAAAGTCAGTCTGGCAAGTGGGCACATGCAGTTGAAATCCTTTTCCTTTTTAATGTGCATTGCAGATGCGAATGTCTCTTACAGTAAGAATGACATAGCTTTAAGGTTGAGGACAAATAAATGACAAGAAGCTTTGCCAAAAAAACCACATCAAAATTTTATGAAGGCAAACAATGATTTTAATGATATTTGGGTATTTTAATTGCATGGACTCATACAAATATTGCTGGAATTAAAAGATAGGCCATATTAAATATATGAAGTATAGTTAATTTTTGGATGGGGAACGGACAAACTAAATTGCATTTGGTTGCACTATGTGCTGTTTATTTTTATTTTTTTAAATACTTTGGTTAGTAAAGTCTAGATTGTTGGGAATCAAATAACTTACGAAAATAGTTTGTAATCCTTTGGTGCTTGAAGAAGTAAGGTTTTCAAAAATAACTTCCAGTCATCAAATAGTTCAGGTCATGTTGATTATTTAATGCATCTGCCTTGTTTTTGGTGCCAATCCCTTAAAAATAGAAACTCCAAAAACAGAGACACTTCATAATCCAAATTTCCCCTTTATGAACAATTTGCCTAAACAAAAATGATATCGAAGAATCTTTAGTGCAAGACTTTTCTGGATGGTATCTTGACACCTTATTTAGAAGAATGTTTGTGACAGATATATCATATGTGACTATGTCATCAAATGCTACAATTTACCTACTTGCATTCAGTTTTTGACACAAGTATGTAAGGATGCATTTGTGTGATGACATCACCACACATGTCATCATTTTAGTGTCAGTATGGCTTGTTATTATCAGCCAATATGATAAATTTTCCAAAATAAAGCAGTTTTTTTTAAAGACTGGGGCAGTTAATCTAGTATCTGAACGTTTTCTAGAAAAATAGAGTTTTATGAATGATTTTCATTTACCTTTTGTTTAATCAGTTTTTGATTAAGTCATTATAACATTTCACTGTTTTTTTTTAAAAAAATGCTTTTATTTTGTCTTTGTTTCCTTCATTAACATTTCCATTGCTTATTTCTTATGCTAGTGTACTGTGTCACCTCATCGAAGGAAGACACTAGATATAGGGAGCCACCGCCCACCCCGCCAGGATATATGGGGATTTCTTTAGCGGACATAAAAGAAGGATCCCACCACCCACACCTAAAGCCTCCAGACTATAGTGTGGCGGTGCAGAGGTCAAAGATGCTGTCTAGGCTCTCCTCCAATCCTCTGAGTAGCGAACCAGTGGCCTGTTTTCCAAAGAAGATGCCTAAGTGGCATGGCCGGCAACCGTCCCATCCTAAGCTAGCAGATATGACTGGCGCAAATAGTGAAGAGGATGGTATGTTAAAAGATCTCCTTTGATAGCTGTTGAGTAAAGTCGTATGTGATTTATTTTAAATTTGGGGAAGTGCACAGTCTGTCTTTACCTTACAACCCTCTCCATGAATGTGCCTCAGTGATTCTTTTCTCCCCTCTTCTCCCCTCTTTGTTCATTTGTATATGCTTTACATATGCTTATGTGAGAATAAAGTAACCCTAAAGGAAAAAAAAAACCAGAAAATGTATTAGGCACTAATTATTTTGCTAGCATCTTTGGAAGAAACAGGTCCAAAATGCCTTATCGTACCCACAATAAAAAGAAGAAAACAATTGTTCTCAGCCATTTAAAAGGCTGCGACTGATGTAACAGAAATTATTTTGAAAGTAATTACATTAGCTATGCTTTTATGTACTAGAGATAAATAAAATTATGATCAGCAGTGTCTAGCTCCGCTACATGGAGTTCCATGAAGCAACTTTAACTGAGCGCAGAACCTATCAGATACAGGTTCCTGTTGTGCAGGAAGCTGAATATTTCCTAACATGCTACTTAACAGAGCATTATTAAACCTAGCTAGAATGTCAATGTGATGTCTCTCCCTGCAGTTAAGTGTTGTAGGTGTATACGCATGGGGCAGCCAAACAGTACATGGGTATTAGCTTCCACAAATAAGGTTCTAAGAGAACACTGTTAGATCAAAAAGAGCTGAACAGCTGAGGCTTTAAGTTGCAGTTTCAATTATTTATAAGACTTGAAATTGCTCACTGGACAAAATCAAATCCACAGAGACCCACTAATTGTATCACATTGATGCCTTATACTTGACCTCTGTCCTGAGCCATTTAAACCTCAACAGCAATATTTTTTAAAAAAACACCAGAATTTATAAAACGAAGATATATTTTTTTTAAAAAAGTTGAATCTGGGGTTTTCGCATTTCTGTTTGTTGCTCATTTACCTCTTGGAAATAAGCAATTTTGACTTCCATGCCATTTGCATCCCATTTTCTGTTGTCTGCCATTATTTGTGCTTTGTCTGGCTCTCTTTTTAATTGAATCCATGAATCTGAATGCTTTTCACAGATTTTGCTTTTATAAAACTGGAATTTTAGTATCATCTTGTCCAGTTGCTTTGCTTTGAAATCATTTTTTTGTTTTGTACAAAAGCAGCTTGTACGTCGCATTATAGAGCACAATGTTTTTTAAAAATGGGGGGGTCCAATGTGTGTATTTCTCTATGAATATATATATTGTTAAACCTAGTCAAACATTTGATTAAAGGGTTAGGTTTCTATGAAATATTCTAAGCATTGGTTCATCAGGCATTGTCTTTTTTCAGTAGAATAAGTCATCCTTTCTGACCTACATGCTAGAGAGCTCAAAAACAATAGCTTAAGATGGATTTTACTTTTATATTTTTTGTTTTTGAGTCAGTTCTGATCCCTGGTGACCACCTGAACAAGTCCCCTGTAGTTTTCTTGGAAATGTTTTGGGGGAAGAGGTTTGTCATTGCCTCCTTCCTAGAGGATAAAGCGACTGGACCAGGATCACACAGTTCAACTCACAGTCTCCTGTGAGTTCGTAGCCTGATGCCTTAACCCACCATACCAAATAGACACTTAGGATAGATTATATAGCCACTAATACAAAATTATCCTTTAATTGCATATTGCATTACGTGTAATCAAAGGAGTGGAGAATCAAACGATTCTCTTCCAATTCTGTTCGAGTGACTATGACTAATAACAGGGTTACTCAGTGACTGACTGGTCCTCCACAATCCTAAACGTTGAACTTTACATTACCACGCTGTCTCATTCTGTGAGAATTTTGTCAGCTCATTTGCAGAGTGTGGCTGAGAGTCAACACTGAGTTTAATTTACTATATTTACTTTTTTTTTTTTTTGGAAAGTGTCCAAATGTCATGTTGGCATTTCAGTATGAAAGGCACAAACCAAGCCAACTATCTTTAAAGCCTCTGAACGGTATTATGAATCATTACCCCAAATTCCAACATTATGAGCTACACTACATTAAATTGCCATCATGATTTAGAATTAGATAAGTTTTAGAAAATGTTTTTTAAAAAATGTTCATCATTCTTTGCATGAGCAACAGTGATAGCAGTAAAGAACGGTTTTTAATTTTAAAAAAATAAGATCTATTTTAACTCAGAAAAAATATCCTAGGTTTCTGACAGTTAATATGACACAGCTTTAATTGAAATATATTGTATGTTCATGACACAAACAGTTCACATTGTTTTTCTTATTTCACAGAAGATGAACAAGTATCGGCAGTCTAGTCTCTGTGCTTCCTGTGAAACTTGTTTCAAAATGTACCAACATTGGAGGAAGGAATTTTACAGTATTGTCAGCTATAGCTGACAGCTTGCTGCTATTGACTTCAAAGGATTGTGTTTGCTCTCTTCAGCTAGTAGGATGAACTATCTGGATTGTAATTTTGAATTTGCTTCAGCCCACTGCAATCAGTTCGATGGAATCTTATGTTGGAAAGAGAAAATACTGACCCTGTATTGCAGTATCAAGAAGGACTTAATATATGATGCGTTGGGTCCAGCTTGGGAGCAATCTTCTGCAGAAGAACTATAGAATCTTTTAAGTAGACTTTGTTCAGATATTTTCTCTATCACTATTATGGCACTCAATTGAAGAAAGTTATTTTATGTACTTACCTGAATTGGAAAACTACATCAAAACTAAAGAAACTTCTGCAACAATCTGAAGAGTAATTTATTAATTTGGAATTTATATAAGGTTCTTTTTTTATTGTAAAGTATTGGAATGCTCTGGTTGGCTAATATGAATGCTTTTTCAAAAAAAATAAGGAAGCAAATTGTTTAGGTGTTAGTGTGATGTCTTATGATAAGCAAAACACTTGATTTCTGAGGAACTGGATGTTCATGAATGCAGCTAGAGGTTTATACACAATGCAACATCCGGCCATGTCAAACTGTAAAATATCAAGCCCTCAGAAGTATATATCAAGTGTGATTTGATGTGCATACAGTAGTGAAATACTGCCATCTACTGATTCTATATTTTAAAACCAGTGAAATACACACAATTTCTTACAGCTGCCAAATGTCACTATAAGGGAATAGTTGCATTTTCCCCCTCTACATTCCATTTTCTTCCCCCTTGTCTATAAACAGTTTCGTGGCACATTTGTATCATTATAAATTTTCCCCCCCTTCTACAAGACTTGCATTGGAAAAGTATCTTAACAGGTTCCATTTTTTAGAAATTAGCTTAAAATTTTCAAACTTGCAAATTTAGGAGCAAAGACATAGAAATAAAATGGCCATTAGATGATGATAGTGTTGGTGATGGTGATGATAGTAAAGTCTGTATTTTATTTCAGACTTCCAATTTTATTTGAAACTTTTTCCATTCCATAAGAACAGTTTGGTTGTGAGACTTTTCCTCCCCCATACTTAAAAATTGTTCATAAATTTTTGTTTATGAAATCCAAGAGTTCTTGCATTTGGAAAAAAATGGTAATTCTCAGTCCATGACAAACATAAAAAAGCAAGGAATTTTGCAGATTTGAAACGAAAGGCATTTTTCAACATTTTAAGCCATTGATTACTCTATTACTGGCATTTGGACTACTGTTCTTGTTGCCAAAAATAACGTATAACAGCTTCTATATCAACTTTTCTCTACCTATTGTCCTCTCAATGTATTTGGGTAGAAACTCCTTGCATTCCAACCAGCAAGTTAAAAATTATGAAATATGAATATCTAAAATGTGATTACACAATCTGAACATAGAAGGGACTGGGCAACCCATCTAATTCAAGAATTATTAATGGAATATATTTTACTAATTAATCTTAAATGTTTAGAATGAGTAGCTAAGATATCAAAACTCTTCTTTTATTTCCCCCAAGCGCAACCAACAGTGAAAACTTACTAAAGCTTGACGTCCATGGATTCAACATTTATAACAATGTTATGTTATGGACAATTGAGAGTTAAACTTCCTTGCACACATCATTTACAAAGTCCCAAGTAATAGATTCCCACCGATTCAATGACTTTAAAGTACATTGGAGATAAATAATCTTCCAGATCCCCATGTGACATCCCAACAAATTGCCACGTTGAGTAAATTGCTCTGGATCATCCCAGATTTTACCATGAACCATGAATGCTTAAAATATAGTTGTACAAATCTGAGAACTTGTAAAATGAAGCATATTATCTGTTGCCACTACAGTCACCTATGGTGTCACTTACTCACCCCCAGTAAGCACATTTTTTAAAAAAGAGACAAGGCTTAGGTGTGCTGTTGCTCTAAGCTTTTTGGGTGGGTGGGTGA
Organism: Grayia smithii; assembly: GCA_032468115.1. Lineage (NCBI taxonomy): Eukaryota > Metazoa > Chordata > Lepidosauria > Squamata > Grayiidae > Grayia > Grayia smithii. Next base: position 364,787 of record JANHFM010007009.1, read on the forward strand.
GGGGTGGAGAGTGAAACTTCAGTTCTTATTATTCTCAAGTGCCTGGTATAATTGCAGGGTGGAATTGACTCTCTTATCTCGAACTCATATGCTGGATTTTGGAAATGCCCAACAAATGTGACTTCAAATCACACTTCAAAATCCAGTGAAGCTGCAGGCATTTCTAGTTCCACACCACATGTTCCTGGAAGAGATGCTGTCCTGGAAGGGGTGTGTGTGTGTGTGATTACAAAGGTGCTATTTACAGAGAAAGATGATTCCCTGACTCATGTATAGTGCACATTTGCATGTGTATTATGCAAAATAAATAAAAAAATGAAAGGCTGGGATGACATGGCAGCTTTACTTAGCCAACCAGAGTACATAGCAAAAACTGGAGTTATTATTTGTGTTTATATTCTTCCCCTACTGCATAATGGTTGCCTAGTCAAACATAATCAGTGGACATGAATGTCTCAATGTATATTTAAAGTTTACTTGTAAACCTTAATATCATAAATGTTTACAGTCTAGGGTAGAAGGATGTCTGTCTGTCTTAAAGGTGCCTCAAATCAATTCTATATTTTACACTTCAAGTTATAAAGAGTTTTCAGATTTACATTTCTGTGCAAGGTGAATGTTGCTTGCATGAACAAGAATCAGAATTTTCTGTCTGCATATGAGATCAGTGATAGCTTTCCCAGAAAGCCTATGCGAAATATGTTTATCTGTTGCATAGTTCTAAATTTAATGGAGAACTCCTTCAATGCCTTGTAACATGAAATTGCAAATCTGAACATAGAACTGATAACCTAACTCAACAATTAATTACAGAATATATGTTACTACTTAAATGTCTGGAATAAATAGCTGAGACATCAGGGCTCTTTTCTCTCTGTCTCTCCACCCCCCTACCCGCCCCCAAGACCTTAAGGAAACCAACAATGATAAAATACTGAAACTTGGCTTCCATGATTATAACATTCATAATATTATGAATAATGGCACAACAGAATTTAAATTTTCCTGCACACAAACCACCACATACTCCATAATAGTACAGTTCCCATTGTTTCATAGGTTTGTGAAAAATGTCTTTTTTTATATGGATCGTTTCCTAGAAATCCATAACAGTGATAGGAAGGCATTTGTATAGCACCTGTTAAACTTTTTATTGGAGCTGATGTCCAACCAAATAGATGTGCTGTTATTCTGTTTAAAAGTGTTCGATGAACATGGATGTCTGTGGTATGGACATGCCTTCTGCCGGATATTCCTGGGCTGTTGAAGGAAGTTACACTTATCAAAAGTAAAGTTTTAAATCTGAGTCCTGAGCTCTCCGCAAATCAAGTTCACACAAAGTTTCATGCAATTTATAAGTGCAAACTTAACTTCAAACTTTCTAGATGGTATCGTGCTAAGGGCCAACATTATAGCATTTCGCTAATTTCAAATATTTTAGTTTATAGATACAAAACATTTTTTATGCCTTTTCTCTTTGGTAGTAAAATTACCAACATTCAATTACCAACCCACCTCGAGGTCTTTCCTTGTTGAAAATCTCATGAGCCAAAAATCGCCCTCTTAAATTTGATGTACTTGTATCAATGGCATCAAAGATGTTTGCTTTTTAAATTACATTATTTTTAAAATCACTGGGCGTCTTTTAATACATTTTTAAAAGTGTAATGCAGAGCCTGTAGAGTGTAAATATGCAGCGGGTCAGCAAGCCCTTTTAACTGCTTCCTCTTTGCACAGTGCAAACTGCCTCAGCCTGTCCTTGCTCTGATCCTTTGGAGTTTTGGTTTGGTTTTTGCCGGATGAATAATCAGGGACAGTAGCCAAACTGAAATGGAGCTTGGGTGAACCCAAGGAGATAGATATCTTTTTTTTTTTTAAAGCCATTCATTATAAAACTGCTTAATCCCATTTTGTGCTGTTTACATAATGCTTATTTGTTATATAACAACATATTATTAGCATGTGCTGCCTCCCCTCCATACACATTACATGTCAATTTTTTTTAAGTTCTTGAAAGGGCCAATTCTTCTCTGTATATAACATTTATCCTTTTTAAATTGTATTGTGAGGAAGTTGGCCTTATGCTAAAAGCGCAATAGGAATGTTTAAAAATCTCAAACGTGGAACAAGAATCAGTTTTTAATTTACATGAATAGAAGGAAAAGGAAACCCTGTATCGTAATATGTAAGTAGGCCTGTACATAATTTACCATTTGATTCCTCTTTGAGACAGGATTTATATTAAAGATAAACTAAGTAGTGAAAGGAGGCATAATACTGAGCTACGTTTTCCAAAACGGTGATTTGTCAGGTGCACTTCGGTTACCTTGATACACAGTGTCATCTAAGGTAAATTAAAAAGGTTTTGATTTCACTTGAATAAGTACACGGCCAGCCTTTGTCTTCTTAAGTTAAGAGAATTTTGCACTAATACTAAAAAAAGCTGAGTCTCACTTCAGCTTTTGAAAACACTTCCTTGAGATATGATTGCTTCACAGCTGAGGCGATTCCAAATGATGAGTAACGGATTTTCAATAAGAATCCATTATGTCAATGTATCTCAGGAGGTAAATGAAAGATGCTTGATCTGTTCAGCCTTGCATTCATACAGATAATGTATAGGAAAGAGGGCTACAGGTCCATGCCATGCATATTACCTGAAATGCAATTTTAAAAACGTTGCACTTGCCTTCCAAAAACTGATCAGGAACAAAAAAAATACTTCTTCATTGATTGAAACATTTAATGCCAACAATTTAAACTGAGTAGAAAACGAATTTCACCTCCAGTTCATTCCTTTCCCCTTTCCTCCAGTTGTCATTGTTGTGTCTTTAATTTCTTTATATATACATGGAATGCAGTTTAGCTTGGTAATTCATGACATTTTGCGTATGTGAGCATATGGGCAAAAACTGCACAGTTGTAATGGTATTCCAATGGCAATTGTAAAACTGCACAAATCAGTGATTGTAAAGTATTCTGTAACAAGCAATGTTTGTCTTCTATTTTTTTATACCTCTTACACTTATGTCTTTTAGAAAGACAGTGCCTCTGTATGCTTTTTTGTATTTTTACTGGGTGATTGTAAATATTTGTTATATTTTTGGTTAAGAGAATGTTTAAAAGTATTGTTTAATATCCAATCTACTAATAATGTTGGAACCAATAAACAAACTTATCATGGATTATGGGTGGGTTAATTTTTATTTAACATTTCTCTCTGCCCCTTCCCCATAAATATTTGGATCACTTCCATACTTTAGTCCTAGAACTCTTGACCAAGAATTGAGTCTCATTCAGTTAAAATGAGGCTTATTTACAAGTGCTTGGGACAGGATTCTGATTGGGAGATCAGCTTATTAATGCAGTTAGCAATGATATTCTAAGAGTTCTGTTTTGCATTGCATTGATTTATTAACTGTAAGTAGCCTCATTCCAGTGAGAAAACAAACATAATTTTAACACTGCATAGGGGGTCCTTGACTTACAACATTTTGTTTAGTGACCATACAAAGTTACAACGGCACTGAAAAAAGTGACTTATGACCGTTTTTCACAGTTACAACCTCTGCAGCATCCCCAAGATCACATGATCAAAATTCGGATGCTTGGCAACTGGTTCATACTTATGCTGTGTCCCAAGGTCATGTGATCACCTTCTGCAACCTGACAAGCAAAGTCAATGAGGAAGTCGGATTCATTTAACAATTGGGTTATTAACATATCATCTGCTGCAATTCACTTAAAGGTGGCAAGAAAAGTTGTAAAATGGGGCAAAATTTTGTTAACAAATGTCTCACTTAAAAATTTTGGGCTCTATTATGGTCATAAGTCGATTACCTGTAGATAGAAACTGAAGGACAATAAAGAATCAGATTTCTCTTTGTAATAAAAAAAACTGATCAAACCAACATTTTTTAAAAGGGCACCAGCAATTTAAGCTTAATTAGAGCAAACTGCCTATGCCAACTAACTTGAAAGGAAGCCTCAGGAGTTCTAGTTAAGTAGATAGAGGGTTGAGATGTGTGGCAAAGGTAATAACTGCCACATAATTTAAAATACTGTGTTACATTAATTATTTTTGGTGCAAAAACTTCATCAATTGTATGATGAGGTATTTGCTAAGGGAATTTTATCTGCAGCATTCAATGAGGCTTATTTTACAGTTATATCAAAGCAAGTGAAGAATCACACTGCTAATTCTCATCCAATCTCATTGATTTAATGTTGCTACAAAGATCTTTACAGCAGTGTTAGCAAATAGATTGCAGCAAGCGATATCGTTTGTTCTTAAGAATAATCAAGCATGGTTTATAAAAAGTAGGCAAGCAGCAGACAACATTAGGTTAGTTGTAGATTTAATAGATTTGCATAAAAACATCAATTTGTAAGTTTATCATTAGACACTGAAAACACCTATGACAAAATATATAAACTCTATGTTTGCTGCATTAAACAAGTTTAGTTTTTTCAAAATTCCCTGACTGATTTATATTCTGAGAGGAATTTCAATTTATATATCTGGAAAGTAGTTTCAGAAAACTTTTTTTGTTTAGAAAATTTCTAAGGGCTTCAAATCTGAAAATATCTTTACAAAAATTGCATCTGCTAATCAATAAGGGAAGATCTGCTTTCCTAATTTGGAGCTATATCATCAGTCTTATTGTCAAGTATTAAGTACTAGAAGCCAAACATTGGTGCCATTTTTCCCATTCAAGCAACTTGAAATATAGACAGTTTTGGTTGGATGAATAATATTAAGATAAAAGTACACTAGAACTCTTAACATCTCTGGAAACAATTATGTCAATTAGAAAGTTATGAAGTGAATTACACAATAAAAGATTTGACCCTTTTCCGGATACTAAATTTACAGTATGAAGAAACTCAATTTTAAAAGGTGGGGGAAAAGTGGTGATATGGAAAAACGGGATGGAAGTGGGGATATTGACTTGACCAACTGATACAGGATGAATAGATGCTACAACTTGTTAAATTCTGTCCTGGCCCTGTTGGAGCCTGAGTCTGAGGAGGAAGATGAAACACAGGGCAGGGGTTAAATTTTTGCTACCAGTTCTGTGGGCATGGCTTAATTGGGCGTGGCTTGGTGTCAGGTGACCCGGTGGGCGTGGCTTGGTGGTCAGGTGACCAGTTGGGTGTGGCCAAGTTGATGTCACTTCTTTGCCCTTTTTTGACCTACAAAAAGAAGATATACCAATAATTTCATACAATCAATACTTAAATAATAAACGAAGTATGCAAAACAATAAAAGGTACACAAATACTTACACGAGAGCAATATAAGTGTTGTCTTCAACGTCGCTTCTTGCACCAATGATGATAATGACCTACAAGGAGATATAACATGATATACAAATTTAACCATTTAATACGTAAATAATAAGTACACAAAAAATTAAAAAAACAATAAAAGAGGTACACAAGTACTTACATAAAACTGTTAGTTGTCTTTAGCTCTGGGATGTTTCCACATAGCTACTTCAGTGACACTTTCCTCACTTCCACTTTTCTTAATCATTGGCTAAGTGATGGTGTTCTCTGAACCATTTTTTCACTGCAGGAATGGTGCAACGGTATAGGAATACCTCTTCCATTTTGGAAGAGATAGCCCGGTAACGCTGATGGTCATGAGGTTGGTTAAATTGGGAATGGCTAGGTGACTTCTGCTATCTGAACATATGAGGTTCATTTTCGAAAAACTCCTTTCCGCTTCTGCAGAACTCACTGCAATTGTTCTGACAATATCTTTTACTTTTTTGATACTGTCAGAAATTGCATACCTCTTCAAATCTTTTAAGATATTCTCCACAAAATCTCTATGGTTGTTGATGTCAATGTTGTAGTTGAAAATGTCACCAAATGTGCACAGTTGTTCTTCAGCTGCTGTCCATGGAATGACTATTTCCTCAAAATCCTATTTCCTCTGGCACCAAAAACAGTAGAAACTCTAGTTTATTTATGGTGTCTTGCAATTGGTTTCTAGCTTTTAAATGCTCACAGTCCATCAGTTGTTTCTGCAAATTTTTTATAATACTTTGTAAAAGTCTTTCTCAATGAAGACCAACAAATCAATGATTTTCTATGAATTTTATATTCCTGAAGGTTTCTGAGGTACCATATTTTTCGGAGTATAAGACGCACCTTTTTCCCCCCTAAAAGGGGGTGAAAAGTTGGATGTGTCTTATACACTGAATGTAGCTCCGCCCACCCACTGGCCCCCACCCTTTGGCCTCTGCCTCCCATCAATTTACCTCATTGCAGCAAGCAGAAACAGCCCATTTAGCTTCAACACAACCTAATTAGCAC
>JANHFM010007009.1:373570-384449 GCA_032468115.1 Grayia smithii
AATTTGAATTGAGCTGTTTTGCCAACTCTTTCTTGTGGTGGCTGCTTACCTCCAACAACTGCTTCCTGTTGGGGCCCTAAGGAGCCCAGGTGGGGAGGCGAGGAGTGACTGGGTGGGGAGGGGCAAGTAGAGGCCGGCGAGGTGCCCCTTGATGTGAGTGACATCAAGTTGACCATGCCCACCCAGTCACATGACTACCTAGCCACGCTCACCTAGCTGGTCATTAGGCAGATCATATTAGTGGTCCATGGAATTTAAAATTATGAATTTAGTGGTCCCTGAGGTCCAAAAAGTTGGTGACCCCTGGACTAGATAATGTTTTAAAGACTTGGAATATTATAATCTGTCCTTGAGTCTTCCCTTTATTTTTAAATTAAAACTACTCAAAATCCTTGACTTCTGCATTGTTTTTATAGGAGGCAGCCATCACTTTATAAGGGAATTTTTTTTTTAAAACTTGTTCTAAACAAGGAGGATGTCAACCACTGGACTGTTCATCCATTGGTGAAAATGATTATAAAGCAGGAAAAGGGGGATCTTAAATTTTCTTTTATAGCTCCGTTTCTAGAATTAATAGAGATTAGATCTTTTTTTTAAAAAAAGTTTATTTCCCCCATCGTGCAGATTTTTTGAGGTATAGGTTTCCTTAATGCAAAATTCAAAATAGCCCACCTTTTTCGGAGGGACTCAGGTTGAGAACGGGAAATATATGAGCATCAGGTACAATAGCCTAGTGCTAATAAAACTGATTTACGCAAAATAGAGGGTATTTTACAACAAGGCAGCTTTTAGTGGAATTTCTCCTGAATGGACAGTTTTGAAATGAATGGCAGGACAGATTGTACTTTTACCTGTTGTTAGATATATGTCTTGTTCACAGAAGAAACAAAATAAATGAGAAAGGTTTTCATTTGCAGTGTTCTTTTTTTTAATTAGCTTTGCAAAGTGGCAATTTAGGCCAGCACTTACTTAATCTGAATGTGCATGTGTTTTTAAATTGGTATATTTCTATTTCTCTGAAAGATATGAATTAATGCAGCACTGAAACGAGCAATTTATAGAACAAAAATCTAATTAACAAGAAGCAATTTAATTATAAAAGGTTTGGACCTAACAAGTGCTTTGATACAAGCATCTTCTTTCTCATATGTTAACACTTGTTTGGATGATACTGTTTTTAATACAAGTGATAAAACAGGTTTCAATAACTTGGGGCAATGCATCTGGAATTGAAAACCCATCATTAAAAATTTCCATATATACGCAACAAAGAAGAAAAAAAAAGTTAAAGCATCTTTCAGAACTATCCTTTTCATCAATCATTTCTTACAAAATTTCTGCAAATGTCACAGTTTCAATCTTACCTTTATTCTATCTTAACTAACTTGTTAAGTACAGATTTGGCTTTCAAAGTTGTAACATTTAAATCTTTTCTGTTATTTAGTCCAAGAGAATAACCATTTTGCATGCATCCTTATCTGTATCTGCGCTTCATATCTGCGCACTAATTCTTATTTAAATGTATCGTTTTGAATATATCATGGAATTACAGAATCATAAAATTGGAAGGAGACGTTTAGCCAGAGGTATCTATAAGTAGCCAGGATGATGCCAACATTGTAAAACCTGTCTAATGACATGACAAAGCAACCTCCACTCTTTCATATTATGCATGCAAGTAGATAAGGGACAGAATTTATATTGCAGCTCAGATTTCCCTTATGGAAACCCATGCATTTAGGTCATCAAATCCAATCCAACTTAAAGCTCCAACTGATGGCTTTCCATCTTCTGTCTGAACTGCCCAGTAAAAGGAGCCTAGCCCCTCTCAAGGTAACTGGTTCTTCTACTAAATTGCTCCCTAAATTTCAACTGGAATATTCTTTCTTGTACTTTAAGACTGACATTCTGTAATGTGTTCATGGCCTTCTGTATGACAAAGTTTCAGAACTATGCAAACCCCCTTCAATTATTCTTTCTCAAAACTAAACAAATTTATTCTTCCATCAGTCTTTGTAGAAATCAATTTCCAGTTCCCTGATCCCCTTTATAACTTTTAAACCCACTCCAGTTTATCTGCATTCTTTTTAAAACAGAGTACACAGAACAGCACGAAGCACTTTAGATATTTTCTTGCAGAGTATAAATGTCTGCATATTTTTCTCCTTACAATATGAATTGTATCACTGGTGGGTTACTACTGGTTCACCCTGGATCAGACGAACTGGTAGCAGCATTAGTGGGAGGATGTCTCTGTGCATGTGCAGAAGCGTCACCCGTGTGCATGAGCATCTGTGCCCACAAGCGAGTCAGTAGCGACCGAAATTGAAACCGACTACTGAATTGTATACATATTTTGGTATATATGCATCACAAATAGCACATTATAAAATAACTGTATATGTGAATGACTGTACATGCAAATAACTATATGTGAGGTTCAGATCTTTTTTACAGAAAGGAGAAGTATCCCTGCTTCTAGTCCCTGGTTCTTGAAATACTTAAAGTAGTGTTTACATTAAGAGCCATGAAAAGTAACTGATTGGACTAATGTTGGTTAGTATTGCATATATACTTCATATGTCGTAACTCAAACAAAGGCTTGTAAAAAAATATTGAAGGAAAAATGGAAGGTAAGTATACTGAGCACTCTTTTGTTAAGATCTGTTTTGGTAAGTATTTATTACCAATAAAGCTCAAATCTTGGTGGTATTCCATAGATGCAAACAAGTTTTGCTAAGAAAGTGTAGTTTGCTGATATAAAGACATACAATTTATCGGGAATCTCAGCCAGTTTGGAAGTGGAAAAGCACTCAGTTTGGAATAAAATCTGTATTTGATAAAATTTAATATTTAGAATCTAATGCAGGAAAACAAATGGTCATTTTATGATTGTGTACTTCTAATATTAAGCCACTTACAGAGCTCAGTTTATCAGATAGAATCCTGTCTGGGTCATATAAATTCAGGAAAATAAGCCTATATCATACAAATCAGGGCAAAAAAATAATAATTCTGAAATGGCTTTTTATTTGTATTTATTTATTTATATTTCCTATTGCCTATATTTATATATAGGCAATATATAAATATATTATATTTATATAATTTATAATTTATAAATTATTTATATTTCCTATATCTAAACTGCCCATCTCCCTCAGTTTTCCATGTTTGTGTATTGGTTTCTACATCTCTGGAGGATTGTCAGATGCATGCTGTTCAATCAAATGGCTTTGTCTACATTGCAAGTGGCAAATTAAATTAAGATTGCAGTATTTAATTTCCTTTGCTGTGGAAAATGTAATACACCATCAACCAACAAGAAAACAAATTCTAAAAAATTGACCTGCCAGATGTCATTATTTGTTCTAAGCAGTTGGGGAACATGTTGGTATATGGTGGATGAAAAGTCTATGGAGCAGAATTTTGTTATCAAATTAGGATGAACATAATTATGTAAGCTTAAATATAACTATGCTATTATCACTGCTTCTGTAAGCATGAACAAATAGTACCTGCTGTTCTAAGATAGAACCAGTCATGGAAAGAGGGGTATATAATTAAAGAATGACCAGAGGCAGTTGCCAGAAACTGTCAGGATTCTGTCAGAAAGTCTGAATTACTGAATGATAAATGCCTCAAATAACAAAATGGGCTTTTTAGGTGCATAAGAAAGAAAGGGAAAGGCAAAAAGTTGACATCTTCCAAGAGGGAGGATTTAGGAGAAGTAATTTCATAACAAATGATGGCAAGAAGGCAGACTGTCTTATATTTTACATCTATCTTTCCTCAGAAGGGAGATGAACCTAGTCGGCAATAGTTGCACCACTAATGGAGGAAAGGAGCTGTTGTCAGAACAGAAAGAAGAGGGTAAAAGAATTCCTAGCTAATTTAAACGAAGGAAAGTTTTCAGGGCCAGATGAATTGGATCCTAGGCTACTATGGAAACTAGTAAAGATGGTTGGAGAACTAGAATATTTGAGAACCTATGAAGGTCAAATCTATGGAGTGGTGGTGCAGTGATTAGAATGCCATACTGCAGGCTAACTCTGCCAACTGCCAGGAGTTTGATCCTGACCAGCTCAAGGTTGACTCAGCCTTCCATCCTTCAGAGGTTGGCAGCATGAACATCTGCCATCTCTTTTTACATTTAGGACTCTGCATTGGATCATCCTAAGTGCTATTTTCCTAGCTAGCAAGCGGGGGGATGGGGGACGGGATGACAGGGGATGGGTTGAAGTCGACAATACATTTCTTTGCAGAGTTTCTTTTCTTTCCTATTAGTGTTAGACTGACCTCTTCCAATCTGTTTGGTTATTCTGTCCTCTAGATTAGCTGGCATTGGTTGGTTACAACTTTTACAGATTCTTCTCTAGGTGTTCTATAGAAATGTGAGATTCTGTAGAGATTCCACCATGTCTTGTACTTACAGTTAGACATATAGGTATAAGATACAAAATATATTTGCCATTATTGCCATGACAATAATATGTAACAGTGCTACAAATAGATAGAAACTCCCCATTCCATTGCAAATGATATGGTTATTATATGGACATAGATGTAGATGATATAGAGTTAGATATAGATATATCTAACTCTATATGATATAGAGTTTAATCCTTTTCTCAAGGATTTCTTTTAGCTGGTCTGCCAGATTCTGCAGTATGTGATATATTTTCCTCTCTGGTCTCAGGAGAACGTTAATCAGGCTTAACAAATGCTTATATTCATATCAATATATTTATCAAGGCAGCAATTATTAGGGTGACAACTAAGTAAATCCATTTTGGCTCCAAGAACATGAGGATAAGTGGAAATAAATGAATTTCAAACAGTAGACTGAGTTGCATTTACCATTTGAGAGCATTAATAAAAATGAAAGCTTTAACTATATCTATAGTTTGCAATCACAGGGCATACTTTTACACGCTCAAACATCTGCCTTTAGATCCTTGTCGAGTATGCAAGATAATTGACTTATCAGTTAGGCATCATCAAGTTTATTAGAAATTCAAGCTCATTATTAGAAAGCAATGCTTGTGTTGAGCAATGGTGCCATATGGTACTTTTGGGAATTGAGAAAGACATTTAACTCAAGAGTTTTCTTGGATTCTGGATTATTTGGTCCAGTTTTATACATACTGGAAAAGAGCATAGCTTGTATTTTCCTATTTTACATGGATATAGCTGTCACTACCTTTTTTTTTTTGCCAGTGAGAAAATTATGTTATTTAAACATAATTTATTTTGAAGGATGGATCTCAAGTGTGTATAATATTATACAATTATTTGCAAGATACACAACAGCAGGTCACTGTAAATTATAATGTATGTTACAAAAGCTACCCAGTATTGGTAACTGAACATAGCACTAAAAGTAATATGGATACCTAAAATATGTTGCTGAATGGGCTAAGAGGGATTACTTATGAAATGTGCAGATTTTGCTTCTTAAACTCTCAAAAGTATTTTCCATTGATTTCATAATCACTTTTTCTACCTATTGGTAGTAAAATCTAAGTAAGAGTCATATCTAGTTTGAAACAATGTTCCTGGTAATTCATATATTTAAAAACTTCACTGGGCCCATGGTGAGTCCTAATGATAAACTACAATATATAGACAGGGTTAGTAACTGATCATCATGAAGAAAGTTTGCAAGTAATATGGGCTTTTACCTAAAAGACAGTTAAAGGATAATAGAAATTTGTGTTAGGCATTTTGTAATACTCAGAGCAACATAATGAAAAACAATCCATGTTAATTTTCTTAGATGCGGAGAAGGCCTTTGACAATTTGAACTGAGCTTTCCTATTTAAAAAATTGGAAGATGTTGATTTTGGAGAGGATTTTATTAAATGTATAAGTTTAATCTACACTTCACAGAAAACACAAATAAGTGTAAATGAGATCAGATACAAAAAGGGGCAAGATGAGGACAGTTTATTGTCTCCTCTCTTATTTTAGTTCTTGGAATATTGAATAGAGATACAAGGCATGATGAGATAAATTGTGAGAGTAATGGTTAAAAAGAGCCATACAAGTTAAAAGCTTTTGTGGATATCTTGATTTTGGTTTTTGCAGACTATTTAAAAGGAATTGAACATGTAAAAGAAGCTTTAAAATTGATACAAATAGCATACATTAATTCAAAAGTATAGCTGAAATATTTTCTTTTGGAAGTTAACACTTTTCTTTTGGAACTAAACTAGAAAAATGTTATGGAGCTTGTTTTTAATGTATGACAACCCCAGCAAGACTACTGTATACATGTAGCTCAGGGTTGAACTATGAAGTTTTTGGTGCTCTCTGAGCTTGGTCGTTTTCTTGTAGACATTTTGTTACCTGACTACATAAAATCTTCAGTTAAAGACTCAATAGACTATTACATGATCAGTGGTGGAAAGGTTTGACACTCCACAATGAAAGAATGTTTGGTGAAGAGGATGAAGCTTGCACAGCTGGCTAAATTAACTTTCTTGATAAGAGAAAATACAACATCTACATTTATAGTTGGCTGGAAACTTCTTATAGACTTTTTGCACGAAAGAGAAAAAGTGCACTTATGATATGTCATTTTGAAGGCTAGAAAAAAAAAAGGATAATAGAAAAAAGTGAGCTTTTTTATAATCACAAAATAAGAGACAATTTTGTAATCATATTTGTACAGAGGTAATTGGAAGTTTTTATTTTTTTCTCTTTCTTACTATATTTTTGTTCTTTCCTTTTGCCTTCTGTTTTTCTGTAGTTTTTTAAAAAATTGTATTAGTTTGTTTTCTCTTTAAAACTTACAATAAAATTTATTTAAAAAGGAACAGAAAACAGTCTATTTTCAAGAACCCTGGTGGTGTGATGGATAGAACGCAGCATTGCAGGCTAATTCTGCTGACTGCCAGCAGTTTGATCCTGATCGGTCAAGGTTGACTGAGCCTTCCATCCTTCTGAGGTCAGTAAACTGAAAACCCAGATTGTTGGGGACAATACACTGTCTCTGTAAACTGCCTAGAGAGGGCTGTAAAGCACTATGAAGTGATATATAAGTCTAAGTGCTATGCTAGTGTGCATAGTTTTGTTACTAACTCTTAAAATCTGTAATGACTGAGCAGTTTTTATGAGCACATGAAGGGCTTCTCCATATACAGCCTCAAAGCACTCATTTGCTTTGCTACTTGCACATTCCATTTGTCCTGCAATGTTCTCTTCAAGAAGCTGACATGCTAAGTTGGCACACTGCTGTATGAATAATTCACCTGGTGCCATTAAAGTCTGGCTTGAGAAATACCTACCACATTTGTAGGAATCACAGAGCAAATGATTAGTGACATTACTTTGACAGTAATGTCAGTATCAGCAACGATGTGCAATGGACTTGATCTCTACAGCCATTGGCTGAATGTAAACAGACTTTAAAGACTTTTTTTCCCCCTAAGTATAATTTGCGTGTTTGGAAAAACTGATTCAGTGATGAAATTGTATCTAATGTTAAGTCAGAGGAAAAAGTATAAGAGTGTGCGGAATGATGAATCATGCCTAATGTGAAAAAAGAGAGGCAGTGTTTTATGCAATTGCCATTTGGGGATACAATCAGTGGTGAAATCCAAATTTTTTTACTACTGGTTCTGTGGGCATGGCTTGGTGGGCATGGCAGGGGAAGGATATTGCAAAATCTCCATTCCCACCCCACTCCCGGGGAAGGATGATGCAAAATCCCCATACCTTCCCCATTCCTGGGAGAAGGATATTGCAAAATCTCCATTCCCATCCCACTCTGGGGCCAGCTGAACTACTCAAAATTCACGCTACCGGTTCTCCAGAACCTGTCAGAACCTGCTGGATTTCACCCCTGCTTATGGAAAAAAAAAGATCAAGTAGCTATGGATGGGTTTGTTGAATAGCAGGTAGAAACTGCTAAAGTGTTGGATCAGTTATGACTTGTAAAAATGGTAAAACCTTTGGGATAGAAAAATAATTCCACTGGATCGATCCTTTTATATTTTTGGCTTTACATAAAACACTTTCTCTGGGCCAATTTGTAGACTTTCCCAACTAAGTGTGTTGGATTACAACTCCCCTTACATATATCCAACAAACACACTCAAGTTGTTGTTCTGGCTAGCTAATACTTTGGGAATTAGCCTTCATTATATTATTCTCAAGCCTGCTTTGAAGGGAAAAATGTCTGCTTTGAAGAGACAAATGTCAGAACTCTATTTTCACTGCCATCCAAAGAAATTGAGCAACCACAGATGTCAGCACAGCATTCATCTCTTTTTACATTCTGAATAGCAATATACAATTGCTATAGTATCCTCAAGATAAAACACCTGCTTAGAATTGCTTGCATACATAGTTGTCTTCAGATACCAGATAAAAAAGCTACCACAGGGAAGTTAGTCCAATTTAGGAGAACTGGTTGATATAATTGTGCACTTATTACAGCAACTAAGCCAAAATTTCACATTATTTTCTGATATTCAGACACAGTGAGAAGGAAAACCTAGAATGCATCTGATGGGATCAGGCTTTGCACATACAAAAATATAGGATTTTATTCTAAGTTTTCTAAGTTTTCCAGACAGCTCTTTAGTTCAGGCAAAGCAGGAAAAATGTGGGCTTTGGGCTTAATTCTAATTGTATTGAAAATACTGAAGTACTTAATAAAAATTAATTTCTATTGATTAGTATCTTAGAGAATTAATAGTGTATTTAATGATGGTTTAGAGATGGAAAATTGTCCCAAATTTTATCTGTACTTCTTTCTATTTAGTTCAATAGAACTCTGGGCACAAAATTATGCTACATCAAACCAGTTCTAAGCTAAAGCATGCCAGTGGGTTGGGATTGCAGCTGGTACATTTTTGTATAAAACTTTAGAAAGTGCTTTAATTAATTGTGTACTATTCCAGTATTTTTTTAAAAAGGGGGGAATTAAAAATCTCTCTGAACATTCATACTTTTATTCAAGAGGGATATCAAACTATTTTTCCTCATGTTCTAATGTTTTGTTCTCCAAGTACAAAAAAAAATAAAAATAAAAAATAGGATAACTATTCTAACTTCTTTATTATCAAGAAGTGTTACTCAGTTCACAAAGAATTTTTTATGTGGAAGACATTTTCCCCCTGTCAATCCTAAATTCTAGAAATGCTATTTTTCTCAAGGATTTCAATTTAAATTAGTTTAATTTATTATTTAGAGCTGATTCCTGAATTTGAAATATCATGGTGATGAGAAAATCAATCCTATCTGAAATTTTAAGATCATGGGATCACATACTCTGAGACTCTCTATATGACTGTTATTGTGATTCACCATTTTTTAAAAAAAGTTTGTGGAAATTATATAACCTTTTTTTTTTTTTTTTAAATTCAACTTATATCCCGGCCTTCTCCAGAGACTCAGGGCAGCTTACAATTTCTCAAGCACAACTCAATGTGCTTAGCAATTTATTATTATTAAAGATCCATTGGTACATCCTGCTTATTAACTACCAAGCAACTTGGTATTCCTGATCTTGAAAGGCTCCCATGGTGAATTATTGTTGAAACTTGTTGTTGCTTAATTTATATAGCCGCCAATCCATTTTTGGGTGCTTATGTTCTCAACCTAGAAAGGTGCAAAAAGCATCGGTTTATATGACTAAAGTGCAAAAATGCTAATGTTTTAATTCTATGAATATTACATTACACACCAGGGTGTTGGTGAAACAGGTTACTCTGCAACTAATAATGAAATATTGAACATAGTTTGTAAAAGACACATGATTTGTACATGTTATGATTATACAGTTTTTCCTCTCTCATGTTCCACCTATAATACTTCAAACCATTCCTTTATCACATTCATTCACAGGTTGCTTTTGCCTACTTGTAACATCCTCATATGAAGGTATATAAAGGGAAGAGCTTGCATAATTTTGTCATTCTAACAAACCCATATCTCAGTATCTCAGGGAGTGTTGGTCTGTATGTGTAGAGAGCTGGCTCAAGGCAAAGGCTGAGTCGGCACCAGCTTAGGAGTGCTAAATTTTAGGGGGCACCAAAACTGAAAAGACTCTTGAAAAACACAATAAAAAGAATGAGAAGCAATGACACGGTTGTGTACCAGCATAACCACTTGAGGGTTATATATAATTTCAAAATGTAAATAGAGCAAAAATATTCAAGAAAAGAAAAGACAATATCTGGGTCTGAAAACTGTAAGCATAAAGCTCAAATATACAAGAAAAAAAAGTGGGTGCCTTTTTAAAATTATTAACAAAATGATAAAAAGAGCCAAAACCAAAGGGTATTAGAATATGATTTTGGCCAGGGTGCCAAAATGTCTAAAGCCAGCCCTCGTGTACAGTAGGTATAGGTATGCAATATTTATTTCTTAATAACTGTGAACAAATTCTCATCCCCATCAGAAATAAAAGTGGAATTCCAAGGCATAAAGAAAAGTATGGGTGTATAAAATTGAAATGTTGACATAAAGGACTAGATGAAGTTGTTTCCACTCTGTCTGCAAGCCCTTTAACTTTACATTCCTCCTGTAATTAAAACAATATGAAGACAAGCCGCTAAAGCAGCGGTTCTCAACCTGTGGGTTGGGACCCCTTTGGGGGTCGAATGACCCCTTCACAGGGGTCTCCTAAGACCATCAGAAAACACATATTTCCAATGGTCTTAGGAACCGAGACACCGATCCTCTATCCGTCTCCAGGCCAGTGTAATAGGTCCTATTTCCAAGTAGGCGCCTTAAACTCTGATTTTCGTTAGATGTGGGCCATTGCGCTTGTAAGAAAGGTCGAGGGAACCTGCCTTTCAGGTGTTTACATTACAATTCATAATAGTAGCAAAATTACAGTTATGAAGTAGCAACGAAAATAATT
>JANHFM010007009.1:407388-420119 GCA_032468115.1 Grayia smithii
TAAATCAAACTATGGATGCTTATTCCTTAATGTCTAAAAATATTTTCTGTAATAAGCTAGTGCTCATTCCCAGGTAAAGGTGTTCAGCAACAGAAATAAATTCTGTTCTATTTTCTTAGTGATCCCTTTGGTATTTCTGTTAAGAGTATTATTTTTAAAATAAAGTGAAGAAAACTGGATTTGTTCTGACATTTGAAAAGCACAGAGGCTGTGATAAAAATGGGATGTCTAACTCTTATCTACAATCAACGAGTTATAGTTTGCATGAGTTTGAAAGGCAGTGCAGGATTCTGTTAAACCTTCACTAGAAGGTGACTGTTTGGTTCCTATTCAAAGATCTCCTGGACATGTTAGTGGCAGATCATTCCTTTGCTTTGCAGCTCTTACTTTCAGAACATTCCACCTAATGTTCAGCCAAAATCTCCTTTCTTTTGATATCAACCCAACGATCCTTATCAGTTTCAATAGAAAACAGGTCTTCCACTTCTTGTGCCTTTTAGATAGAAGTAGACCTTTCTCATATTTCCCCTTAGTTTTTTTTATTTCAAAAGCGAAACATGCCAAACTCTTCCAACTATTTCATTGGCAAGCTAATCATGTCCCTTAACCATTTTACTAGGTCTTGTTTCCAAGCCCTTTGACATTGAGGTAGCTCACATGTGTAAATGTTCATACTTCCCTTTGATATTGTGGGGACCAGAACTTCATAATGAGTGCAGAGTACAATGATTGCAGCACTGGCTGTAAGCATGAATAAAGAACCTTGCTGGAAATGTATACCAGAGCGATAAAGAAGAAACAACATGGGTGGCCGTAAAATAATAAAAGTTACATGAATGTTTGTGATAATGGCGAATGTAAACATGAATTTTACATGAAACATTTACATGATGTAAAAATATAGCAATAAATATCACATCCATTGGATCTCTGCATAACTCAGCTATTAGGAGTATTATTACTAATGGAGCATGGATGATGGGATATTTACTTATGGGCCATCAAAACTAAGAGGACTAAAAATGTTGCTTGTGCTAACACTGCTCGTGGGGTGATGGAAGTTTGGAAGTAAGTTTTATAAAGCCAATAAAAAACAGCCTTTTTCATGTAGAAGATAGAGTAGATGATTAATGTGATCACCAGCTCAAACCGATTCTGAAAAATGGAAGGCATCTTCTTGGCCCTTATTTGCTGCCTTTATGATTTTGTTTTCCAAAGTGGTTTGCATTGAATAACCTTTTAGAGAGAGGATGACTCCACAAACACAGGATTGTCTTTAGTAAAATAAAACATAAGGGTGGCCATTATACGTGTGAATATATTCTGTAACTGCTTCCAGCTTACCCAAAATAGCCTTCACTCTAGATTAAGAAAATAATATCTGACAGAGGCTGTAGGTTAACAGGTGTGGAGACTAATGTGGTGATATTGAAATCATTTATCATAGCAACAGGCACCTTGAGATGCTCTTAAGATACCTTTGACTTCCTTTATCCCAATCAGCACAGCGAATGGTGGAAGGATGGTGGAAGTTTTGTGGAAGACATTGAGATGGCTTACTCTAGATTTATTACAGCATAGTGTAATTAGTGCTTTTCCCACCCTCCAACCCCCATTTGTCATTAACAACACTTTATAAAAAATACTGGGCAGTGGAATATTTTTGAGTTTCCACCAGATTAAATAGATTTTTAAAAAAGTCTTAAAACAGTTAAGGGAGGACAGTTAAAAAACAAGATGGAAGAGGGGGTCCATTCTTTAAATTAATGTTTCTTTTTCTAATCTGTAACTCTGTTTTTCCTCCTTACAAACAGACAATTTTTAATGTCAAGGATTTTAGAATCTATCTGTCCAGCCCTTACAACCACAGATACCTTCTATAGTCCCTGATCCTCAAGTCAACTTATTATAACTTATTATTATAACCTAACTTGAACTGGCATAGCCCATGGCTGGGTAGGACCATCTGAATTGTAGCTGTGAAATGAGAGAGGCTATTTACACCCATAAGTTGAACTGTGAGTTTTGGGGTGATGTGGTGTAAATGAGACTATTTGTCTTCATTTGAAACTATATAATTATGCAAATGAAAATGTGATGTAATGATTTGATTATTTCTACACTTATATTAGTTTTGTTTTTGTGCTCTCTACATTTGAATGGAAATATTTTGCTTTGTGTTGATTTATATAAATAACAAAGAGGCTTTTTTGGAACATCAGCCTTGTACAAAAATCATTATGAACTAATCTAACTATTTCTGTGTTATAAAACATGCAGTATTTCTATAGTTATTATCTCAGCTGACACAAATACAATTCCCAGATCTATTTGATACACAATCTTCCATTAAGCAGAACAAAATTGGCCCATTTATTATTCATTTTAGGGCCTAAATCTCACAATAATATTGAATGGGCCAGAAAACTGCCCAAATTTGTTGTATCCTTTTTTTGTTCTTTAGAAGGAAATTTATTTTCAGCACAAGATTTCAACTGGGATGGCCAAAGTGAACTTGGCACCACGGGGAACCCTAGAATTTTCCAGCCTGTGACCTCTTTCCAAATTTTCTTCCAAGAAAAGTTGCATTCAGGTTCTGGCAATTTGTTGATAAAGTATATTTCAGTGTCAAGAATCCCATGACATGAGGCCACCTATAGGCAATGTACAATGTCCTTCTTTTGTTTAGCTTTCATAAAAAAAAATTCTGTCTAGCAGAATAAATGATGAATAGCACAAATAACACCCTATCTGTCCTTACTCGCTATCTTCAAACTTCAATTTTAAAAAAAAGTTTCTCTAAAAATTAATGCTATCTATAGTAACTTGAAAACCAGCATTGCTATATTAATTTGAAATTCGCTTGACTGCTGGTGACTGCATGGACACAGCCATGTCGCTTTCTTGGCACAAGTATGGAATAGTTTGTCATTGTCTTTTGTTTTTTCTCCCCCAGGATATCATCTCAACTTCCCAGGAATTTCCAGGTTGTGTCCCACCAATTATAAAATAAGGCATGGCCCTGCTCAGCTTTGCAAGATCAGACATGGTCACCTAGAAGGAACCATTAGTTGGATATTGCTATTTTGCCAGCATTAGTATAGCCTAGTATTTCATTTATTGCATGCCATAAGTAGGAAACATTGTGGGCAAATTTCTAATGATGATAAGTATTTAAAATCTATAATTATGCATTATTTGTCAGAATTTTGCTGTAGAAGCCTTAAAATAATCTACTCTGTCAGATTGTCACTGATTTAAAGAGACAGAAAACACTTCAAATGCAAAACATGTTTTCCAACCCATTCACATTTTACTTCTTTTTTTTTTGCATACATTTATGACTCAGAAATAAAACCTTGCATTTCCCTCTTTTTTGTCAGAATAGGTAGCCTGCACTGTAGTGTAATAAGAAATTATTGATTCTTTAAGCTAAAAAGTTTTAAAATAGTGTTACTCAAATAATGGGCATTAGTTGCTTGACTTCCCCTCAAGTTTTTCCATCCTTTTCTCAGCCTGGTGTTGGAACAAATGACAGAGCAACACACACTTATACATGTAATGGACACCTTTTGAATTTGAGAACACGTTGTGGGCATTTTTGTAAAACGTTCACCACAATGGTATGGTGAGCAAAAATATATCTGTTGAGGTCCCTCTAGGCTGCTTTTCTGGATAATTTGGCATAATTCCTAACAAAGCTCTGGACCGCAGCCCTTCTCACATTTAGAACTCACAAACTTCATCAATAGTTCACCAACACTGATTTGCAAGTTGTCATTGGGATGTTTATTTCCTCGGCCATCATCTTCCTTTTTTTCAGTCTGTTTTCCTATTTCTAAGGAGACTTAGTATGCCAAATGTCTAATAAAATGTAGATACCCTTTTTTGGAATTCAAGTAATGGTGTCTTAGGCTCTCTTTTCCTGGCTCTAACTCTTATGCAGAGAGAACTTTTAATTTTGTTGCTATGATGCTATGAAGATGATATACAGTAAGTCACTGGTGGTGAAATGGCCATATTCATTGTTTTGAGAATGGGCAAGTGGGAGAACTGAATTCTGGCTATTCATTATCTGGAGGCAGGTTCTTTATTGGGAGTGCTAATGTATTAAAAAGAGTTTCCCCTAATGCCCATTAGACTTCCTGCCCGTTTGAACTTTTCATTTTCATGTATATGAACTTGGCATGCTGCAAAGTGTCATCTTCAAATGCCATGGTTATTTACAATAATAATAAAAAAATCAAGGCATTGTTTTACTCTTGATGCTGATTACTATCATAGTGGCTGGGTATGATAATTCACGGTGGCCAACTTGCAATACCCAACTCGCTGCAGCCAATTCGCCACAGAGCAATTTGCTGCAGGACAAGAGTTAGACTAATATCAAAGAAATGATGGAATAGAATCATTAAAGAGCGGATGCAAAAGGAGGGACGAAATGAAATGTGAATGACGAAAATTAAAATATTTTTTATCTATTTTCAGTAATAAAATCAAATGGTTAAATTGTCCCAGGGCAAATTGTCCTGCAGCAAATTGGCTGTGGTGAGTTGTCCCATGGTGAGTTGTCCTGCGGCGAGTGGACACAGCGAGTTGGTCACAGTGCGTTGTCCCATTCTGTTCTGGAAGATACAGAAACTTCTTTGCATTCTTTTTTCTTCCAGCTATGTGTCTACAAATCATATGCTAATATTTGGACATATTTGTATAAGAAGCCCAGGGAAAACGATGTGCCCTGTTCTGTAACACACCGCCCTCCCCAAAGAACATGCTGTTGCTCTTTGTCATTACTTTGCCTGCACATGATGACAAATTCAGGGAGGGAAATGTGTTCTTCTGAATGTCAGTATAAGAGAAGGGCAACTGTCTGGGAAGCATGGCAAATTCCCAGCTGCCTATATTAAACATTTTCATATCTCTGTATCAGCTTTTTTTGTTATTTGCAGAAGAGTCATTGCCAGATGTAGGTGATACACAAATTGATGCCAGTCTGGTCTAGAGGTTATTATATATTTAAGAGAATAAAGTTGACAGGATGACCTTGCTGAGCCAAGCAAAAATTAGGATATTAGTTTGCTCAGGACTTCTACTTTCAGAGATTTTCAGCTCCACCAGCAAAAATAAGAACCCGAACAGTTATTTTTTTAGTGCTAAAATGACTTATTTTATAACAAGTTCGTTTACTTCAAATTTAGTCCATCATTTATCACAAGTAAACAATAGATTCTTTGCAATATTTATTTGGTGATTTCTGTCCTGATGCATATGTATAAAGATCAATTACGCCTTCTTTCTTTTCTGTTACAATGCAAATAAGGAAAGAATCCTTAATTATGCATACATCTAAGGAAATGCAGTTGCCTGGGATAATTCAGTTACAGATTTCATAACTGTAAGAAATGTAAGAAGTATAAGATTATGAAGTCATGTTGTTTTCTGTTCTGTTTTGATCAAGTCTTACATGGAACATTGTAATTCAAGAATGAGATCAAGAAATGGACAGAACTGTTATTTTCCCTCCTTTATGTCTTATGTTTTAGCCTGATAGAGGAAAGAAAAAGAAAGCAAGAAAGAAGAGAGAGGAAGGAAGGAAGGAAGGAAGGAAGGAAGGAAGGAAGGAAGGAAGGAAGGAAGGAAGGAAGGAAGGAAGGAAGGAAGCAAACA
This sequence comes from Grayia smithii, assembly GCA_032468115.1. Lineage (NCBI taxonomy): Eukaryota > Metazoa > Chordata > Lepidosauria > Squamata > Grayiidae > Grayia > Grayia smithii. Next base: position 413,056 of record JANHFM010007009.1, read on the forward strand.
AGCAAGCAAGCCTCTGGATAAAGTAACTTGCAGAAGACATCATAAAGTATAACTAAGTATAACAATTTCAGGCTTTTGGTGAGAAAGCACAGGTCACTCTGTGGACTATGCCCTGAAATGCTGCTGTGGCAGTTTTAGTGCATGATAAATATGACTCCTAAGGGAGAAATCAAATAGGACTCCAGGTTTATGGACCATAGCTACGAGAGAAATAAGATTATCATCAGGGGAAACAAACAGAAAGAGCTGATGAATGTTTCTTGTACCTCATTTGTCCATGAATTATTGCCCTCATTGTCATCTGTTTAGGTGTCCCCATAATTTCATATAATTACTTGCTTGTTATTTATGAGAGTTTCTGCATATGATTTATTTCAATGTTTATATTAATGTTATTTACAGTTTCTATTTTTGCTTTTCCTATCTTTTGTTACACTCCCTGAACTTAATTGTCCTTTGTGAATGAGGTTTCATAGCTCATATAAGCTTCAATAAAATCAGACTTGCTTTTTTTTAATCTTTATTTTTACCTTCAGTTATGTTTCTCCTTAGCCTTCATGATTTAAAGAAATCTGGGGTAATATGTCAACTTTAAGGCAGGTTAAGAAATAAATTTGAAACCATCAAATTGGTTCTCCTATTATACCAGCAAAATAAAATACATTTTGTAAATGTACTGGGAAAAATAATAAAATTTGTCTGTCTTCAGTTGTAACAACAATAGGTCTGTTTTAACCAACTTGGCCATTTTAGACTGGCTATAATTTGCAAACAATCTTGTTTTAAAATGGCTTCATTTTCTAAAAAAACCCAAAACGTTGGAAACACAATAAGAAGACTGGATGATGATGATGATGATGATGATTATTATTATTATTATCATCATCATTATCTTTGTATTTGGTGGCAATACTGTAAAGCTCCACAGTTTGGGAATGATTCATATTCATTTCATAATTTTGAAAACTGAATTCACATTATGAACTGCAATATTTTTAGTAAACCTTAATTGCTTCAAAATATACTGAACTAGAAATATAGGACCTATATTTTAACCTTGGGAAATTTGATATCTAGTACTGATTCGATTTATTATAATTTCTAATTTGAGTTATCTGTGTATATTATATTAACAATATATTCTTAGCTTAAAGGTAAATAGTGATAATTTTATAAATTAATGATATATTGAAAAAGTGTAATCTCTGTGACATTTAAATGCCTTGTTTACTTGTTTGTATTTTACCATGCATATTTTGCTCTTTTAGTCATTTGTCATGTCTCCTCTTTCACTCTCTCTCCACAGACATCACAAAATGGTTTTTGAGCACTACAAAAAAGCAGAGATCTATATAAAATGACTGAGCTTCACCAAGAACTACTTCCTTATTCTGTAACAGAAAACAAGAATATAAATGGAGAAAGATACATGCAAACTTACATATTTCAAGCATTATATTCAGTCCCATAGATTACAAAACCTGTAATTTACATTGCTTTTCTATTTTCTTGTATGGAAAAAATAGTGCTTGAAGCATGTAAATTTGTAAAGTAAAAAATAGTTTGCCATAATACCACAAAACTTTATTATTTGTATCAGAAGTATGAGGTCTGACAACTTGAAAATCAAAGAAGATAAATTTACTGAGTTCCTACTGGATGACCCATCAACTTCACACTAAAGCATATGAGGGACAGCTGCAGTTGGACAGTTAGTCTAGCATAGCTAGTCTACTGAAAAGAAGGACTAGTTGTGTCATGATAACAATGTTCCAATATTTGAGGGGCTGCTGCAAAGAAGGGGGGGGGGTGTCAACATATATTCAAAAGCACCAGAAGGCAAGACAAGAAACGATGGAAACTAATCAAGGAGAGAAGCAACCTAGAATTTTTTAACAGCGAGGGCGATTAACCAGTGGAACAGTTTTCCTTGAGAAATTGGGGGTGCTCCATCACTGGAGGCTTTTAAGAAGAGACTGGACAGCCATTTGTGTGAAATAGTATAGGGTCTCTAGTTTCAGCAGGGAGTTGGATTAGAAGACCTCCAAGGTCCCTTCCAACTTTGTTATTCTGTTAACTGATAAACTCTAGTCCACTCAAATTGCCTTGGCTTACATTCAACCTTCATGTCTAAGTGTTGATTCTACTGATTCTACTGGCATTTCTGAAAAATAAAACTATAATGTCGGAAGTGATCTTTTTTCCTCTCCCTGAACACATATAGCTCTCTGTAATGTTGAAAACACATTTTATTCTCCAGGAGAAAACACATATTTTAATTCACTAATGCTAAGAGAAACTCCTACTATTTCCAATTTATTTATTGTTAGGATTTACAATTGCAGTCACTTTAATATGGACTCATGCTATAAATATACTGGAAGAAACAATTCTCTGAGTATTGCTTTTTGTTTACTAAATCACTAACTGGTGATTAGGCTTCTACATTCCACATTATTTCTTCCTCTGAGTAATCGATAAGATCAGCTGCATCTTCTTCTGATGAAGCTGATAAAAAAACCTCTTAATTTGTTAATATAATTAATCTAAGTAACTGTGAATTTTCATTTCCATTCTCTCTTCTGTCCCAACAGAATAAAGACACGTGTTACTGGCCATTAATTGTAAAATTATACAAATATAAAAACCTGCCCCTGACTGAACTCATCGGTGAATTGATTGGCATAGAATCCAGTGGACCTATTATTTTATAAGTTCAATCAATTTATAAGCAAGGAAATGGTTGAATTGCAGCAGATAACAGTCCTCTCCCTCCCTGCTTTTTTTTAAAAACCATAAATTACACTGGTTGAGAAACCAAAATAATAATCATCAGGTGAATTAGGCACATTTCAAGTGGAAGTTCTGCACAGAGAGGAATTGAGGTGCATCAAGCGCAAATAATAGACATTTTGCTTTCTCATTTGAACGTTTTTAATCCTTGCCGGCAGCTTTTGATTCCTACATAGGCATTTCTACGGGGTAGAAATGCCTGTGTAGTGGTGGGTTGCTCCTGGTTCAGCCCGGTTCGGGCGATCCGGTAGCGGTGACGATGTGACGTCCCGCGGCCGGGAGCTGGGCCCACCTGCCTGCCCCTACCGTATTTTTCTTCTTTTTTTCTGAGCAGCAATCAACTAAAAAGCATCCAGCAGCCAGGCTTAAGTGCTCTGCGCATACACAGAGGGCTTTTTTCCCCCTCTAAGCCGCACTACAGCTGGTAAATACTGTAGCGTGCATGCGCAGAGTGTCCGTTCGGCGCACATGCAAGTGAAGCGATCACGCGCAAAGCGCGTGCATGAAGAGAACCAGTGGTGAAGGTAAGTAGAACCCACCCCTGGGGTAATCCTATGCCCCGAAACATTCATAGAACTGTTCTGTTTTGCTGGGAGGATAATTATCAGGAGACACACATATATACATCATGTTTCCCATGGTTAAGAAGTACTGCATTTAAGAGAGTTATATATTTTCTCTGGAGATTTTAACAAACCTCCCCTCACAAATACTCACACTCACATGACGATCCTGGCATAGGGCAGTAACAAGGCTTTGTTTATTACCCTCCGCACACACTCATACGTGTATTATTAACACAGAGAGGAAGACAACTGGGAGAGTCCTTTTAAGAAGGAGCATAAAAGAGAGGACAGGGTTTGCTGTCTTTTCTTACAGAACTAAAGGCAGAAGGTTTTCAATTAATTAACCAAGGACTGTAGGAAAATGATTTTAATTGGAATGCCATTCCCTTTGGACACACCAGTGCAAATTCATTAGGACCCAACCTTTTTTGGTACTATGGCCTATTTTCCCCCTCTTTTCTGATTAATTTTCAAGACCATTTCACAAACTTTCATTTGTGCATAGTTATGCATGCTTGTATACATGTCCCTGTGGAACATTATCTCTCTTAGAGATCAGACCGGCCCTTTTGCAAGACCTAAAGACATGGCTGCATTCCTAGCGTTGGGGATCAGAGTACCTGTTGGAGGCAATGCATTAATTTATTGAAATATTTGTATTGCATGTATATTGATGTTTATGTTGTTGTTATCTCAGCTGCCAGATGTCTACTTATTTAGTATTTTTAGTTGCTTTTTTCCTGTTTTTTTAAATTGTTGTTACCTACCCAGAGTCACTTGAATGAGAAATGGAATAAACAAACAAGTAAATAAATGTTTCTCTCTCTGTGTATGTGTGTGTATGTGTGTATGTGCGTGCTAGCCGTGGGTTTCAAGAAATTTTTACTACTGGTTCTGTGGGTGGGGATTGGTGGGCGTGGCAGGGGAAGGATACTGTAAAATCTCCATTCCCACCTCACTCCAGGGGAAGGATACTGTAAAATCTCCATTCCACCCCCCAATCCAGGGGAAGGTTACTGTAAACTCCCCATTTCCTCCCGATCAGCTGGGATTCAGGAGGCAGAGAATAGATGGGGGCAGGGCCAGTCAGAGGTAGTATTTACCGGTTCTCCGAACTACTCAAATTTTCTGCTACTGGTTCTCCAGAACTGTCAGAACCTGATGAATACCACCTCTGGCGAGCACGCAAAAGCCATTGGGCATTGATATGGCCAGGTGAATTGCCCTGAAGGACTTGGGATGGTGCCAAGTGACTTTTGTATGGGCCAGAATCAGACATATTGTTATATAGATATTGCAAAGGTTCCTGTCTGATTAAGGGATGCAAGCATTGCTGCCTTCTAGCTGCAAAGATACAAAAGCTGAGATATTATAGGATGGAGAAGGAGGCTGATGGGCATTCCTAGAGTTGTGTTTGTATTGTGTGGGCTGGTGGTAGGAAGAATAGTCTTCAATTGGAGACCCAGTAGAGAAAAACAGATCCTGAGAGAGAGGGATCTCTGAGCTGGTGGAAAGGGCACTAGTGTTCTGAGAACTGATTTGAGGTTGGGGAAGACAGGCAAAATTGCTGGAATCCAGGAAGCCTAGAAAAATGTGTTTTTCTCTCCTCTCATTTTCTTGCCTAGGACAGAAATAAGCCCAGAAAACATCTGTATCAGGAAGGAAGGGAGTAAAATAAATAAGGCACTATTAACAAAAAAAAAATACCCAATTGATATTGTCTGAACGGAACTGTATATATATTGTTTAAGTTAAGGCAATTGATGTATTGAGTATCCCTGTAAATATAGAAAGGTTATGTATTCTTGTCTGGAAAGTTCCTGTGGCTTTTTCCCACTCACCAACATATTTCTTATATTAGGAGATTGCAAGCACTGCTAAATGTGCTGTAAATAAATTATCTCTATGGCAGGTAGGTAAGAATGAGAAGTTTTCACAGTTTAATTGAAAGAGCTTGATAGCCTCTAAAATCCTAAATGAATGATAATGATGCTTCAAAATATTATCTTTTATATATTTTTAAAAGAATGTTTCATGCTTTTCTGTTCCTATATTAAATTTTTACCCTTTTATCTTTGCATCCTCTTTGGGTGATGTATTTTTCTAATTTTCTACAGTTCATTTTCTCATAAACATTAAGAACAAAAAAACCTGTGGCAGGGAGCAAATTAAAATTTTCAGGAATTAAAATGACATGTGAGATTGGGACATTGTAGTTCCTCCCATTGTTGATCATAGGGGTTGCGTAACCATTTGATTACAGATTAAAAGAGAGCAAAATGATATTGAAATCCATTTTATCATTTCAATAAAATGCATTAAAGTGAAAGCTTTTAAAGTTTGCGTAATGGCAAAGAAGGAAGGACAAAAATGTGCCTCTAACTGAAAGAGATTCCATAAATAAGGACGCCACCACTGAAAAGTTCCTGTGATTGTTAATTTATCAGCCTTTAAATCATACAACCGGACTTTCAGTGACTAATTTTAAAGACTGGGTAAATTCTTTGGCAACTGATCCTCAAAATCTTTGGCAACCAGACCTCAAAATCATTTAAATCAATTCCTGCATTCAAAACTGAATACAGAAATGCATCAATAAACAGCATCACCCTTTTAATCCAGTGGAACCTTCCAAATATTATTTAATGACAATCCAGATAAACATTGTAAGGCATCCAGAGTAATGTGTGTGTGAGCTGAGTGGTCATATAAATTTGTTTAATAGATAAACAAATAATGTATATCAGAGCAGCTTAAGATATTGACTCATGGCAGGCATGGAGAATCAGCCTCAATTGGGAAAAAAACTGTGCTTTAATTTTCCCTGGTAGTCCTCTTTGAGAGGCTGACCAATTCCATCTTGCAATGGCTATACAATCTTACTTATATGAATCCCCCAATACTTCTCCAAATTTGGGTTATCATCTTTGCCTTCATCTACTAAAATCTACCTCCCAACACTTGCAAAGACCCTCCCTGAGATTAGCAGGCAGTCCAAATGACAACAGTCATACCTGGAGATCAACACCAACAAAACAAGAGGCTTCTACTACAACTGGCTCCACTTTTGGCCCAAAGGCGAGAACCTCATACCGCTTTAGTCATAAGATTTAGTGAGATTGATTTCCAAATAAAGAAGTCTGTTTAAAACTTGGAGCAGGTTTGTCTTGATGTTTGAAAGCAAACTGAATGAATGACTGTGAGATTAAACAAACAAACGTAGGACTACACTGATAGTCTTCAAACTTAGTGAATACCACACAACAATTCCATGAAATGATTAGTATATTTTAAATGCTTTGCTTTAACAACATAAGCATGGCACATTAGTTCCCTCAGTTATTCAAATCTACCTAGGAAAGCTCCTTCTTGTTGCTGGCCAGAGAAGAAAAGGGCATGGGAAGTCCCCAGGAGCATTCTTCAAGACAAAATCTGATGGAGTGATTCCTCTTCTCACTACTCATTTTGATAAGCAATATTGGATTATATCATCTTGGGTGAAGAACATAAAAAGTACCAAATCAGTAGCATTTAAGGAAAATCAATATAAGATGCTTTACAGGTGGCATCTTGCCCCATTGAGACTTGCAAAGATGTACCCAAATGCCAACCCTAATTGTTGGAGATACCCACAGAGGGAGGCAACTTATTTCCATGTATGGTGGCAGTGCCCTGAAGCCCAGAATTACTGGACAAAAATCAAAA
>JANHFM010007009.1:478413-489103 GCA_032468115.1 Grayia smithii
TATTCTATTCTATTCTATTCTATTCTATTCTATTCTATTCTATTCTATTCTATTCTATTCTATTCTATTCATATTTGTATTTTTAAAATATTATCAAGAGACACATTTGTGTAGCGTCTGCAAAGAGTAAAGAAAGACATAGCATGTATAGAGCAATTAATTTTGTGTTGCTTATGGTTAGGAATTTTGGAATCTCTCCATTTGGCTGATAAAAAAGATTGAAAGAATGGCATTTGTAGTTTTTAGGTGGCAGGATTAAAAAAAAAATGAAGGTAGGCAGAGTTAATGCTGAAAGAATGTTCACAATTTTTACTTATTTGTGTTTATTTCTGTTGCCTACAATTAGAATTCAGTGTAGAATTATTCTTCTCAGGAAGGCAATGGATTTTAATTGATTTAAATTGAAAACTATAAAATATCCACATCTGATTTTCACTTTTTCTTGGAACTTCTATGTACAACTTCCCAATACACATTATTTCCAAAGTCAATTTCTCCAGGATATGTTTTTATGGAAGTTTCCCTGATATAAACAACAGCTCTAACGACACATTTTAAAATTGAAGTTATATGTTAATTCACGCCCAATTTCCAGAATATATATATTTTTTTCAATACTTCTTCACTTTCTTGTATTGCCGAGTTTGTACTAGAGAAATATTGATTCTAGACAATGAATTTGTTTATTCATATCAGAAGCATCACAATTAAAATAAGACACATTATATGATATAAAATTTAAAATACAAGATTAAAATATGTAGAAATATGTACAAATTAAACAGGTCTTGCCCAGAAACCAGCAACATTCATTGCATTCTGTCGCACTGCCATAAGGTCCACAAATGTACACTAATTGAGGTACAAAGGGCAGGTATATGTATGTGTTGTCTGCATGTCACCACAATTGCAAAAAAGGAAAAAAGGAAAGAAAGGTATCTCCCTGAAAATATATGCTATTAACACATTCGGGCATCCCCTGTACAACAGTTTATAACTAGCTAATCTTTTCAATCCAGAAACATCTAAGTGAGGTGCTCACTTCCACCTAGACAATGTGTTGCAGTGGTTTGTTTATAGCAGTGGAACATCTGATTTAGCATACTTATTATGGGAGATAATTGGAGACTCAGGGTTTCCTCTGAGCAGAGATGTTCATTTGTTTTTGGGATCAGCAGCGGTGAACTTTGTGTCCTAAAAGGCCTCATTCTCTTTTGCTTTTTGACTCTCAAGTGTAAGCATTTGGTTTAAAGCAGTAATTCTCAACCTTCCCAATGCCGCGACCCTTTAATACAGTTCCTCATGTTGTGGTGACTCTCAACCATAAAATTATTTTTGTTGCTACTTCATAACTGTAATTTTGCTACTCTACACATGTGTGACTGGTCCACAGAAGTACATTATGGTGCTAACCCCATCACATACACCTGTATTTGTACGAGGTGTATATGATGGGGTTGGCGCGATGATGTCATCACACTGGGTACTCATATGTCGGTGGATATGCATGTGGGCGGACCCACCTGGAGATGGATAAAGGAGTGGTGTCTCAGTTGCTAAGCCCATCAGAAATATGCGTTTTCCGATGGTCTTAGGTGACCCCTGTGAAAGGTTTGTTCAACCCCCAAAGGGGTCCCAACCCACAGGTTGAGAATCACTGGTTTAAAGGATCCTCAGCAGATCAAGCCTTGGTTTGAATATATCCCAAGAAAGAAAGACACTCTGGATAACAGAATCCCCTTTAAAGTGTTCTTATTTATATATTGTAGATAGCAGTAGCAATAGCACTTACAGTAGACTTATATACCACTTTCCAGTGCTTTACAGCCCTTTCTAAGCAGTTTACAGATCAGGATATGGCTCCCACAATCTGGATCCTCATTTTACAATCTTGGAAGGATGGAAGGCTGAGTCAGCCTTGAACCAGTAAGACTCGAACTGCCAAACTTATGGCAATCATCAGTCAGCAGAATTAGCCTGAAAAACTGCATTATAACCAGTGTGCCACCATGGCTAGATAGTAGATTGTTTCTACTCAAGGTATTAAACCTTGACTTTCTCAGTGCTGTGTATGATTTCCTTTCAGGCATGTTAAGAATATTATCATTTTCATTTGTTTACAATGCAGAAGCCGTGGTGGCGCAGTGGTTAGAATGCAGTATTGCAGACTAATTCACTACTCACTACCAGAAGTTCGATTCTGACCCACTCAAGGTTGATTCGGCCTTCCATCCTTCTGAGGTCAGTAAAATGGGGACCCAGATTGTTGGGGGCAATATGCTGACTTTGTAAACTGCTTAGAGAAGGCTGTAAAACACTGGGAAGTGGTATATAAATCTAAGTGCTATTGCTAAAAATTTATTCAGACCATTTTTACAACCAGTCAAGATAGTTTTGAATTTATTTATTTTTTTGCTAGGTTATAAGCTATTCTACTGGAGTAATACTACTGGCAAATTTGAGGAGTGTTCATTCTGCTTCTTCATAGAAGTCATTGATCAAAATGTTGGAAATAATCTAGTTAAAAAAGAAACCATTGATGAACACTCTTTGATAACAATTTTCAAATAATTATATATTTGAATATAATTATTAAATAGTTAAATGTTATGATATCCAGCTGACTCTTTACTAAACTGCTAATCAGCATGTTGTTAGGTCCTTGTCCAGATGCTTTACTGATGTCAAGATATATAATGTTTACGACAGTCCCAAAACCGATTAAGGAAGTTACTTGACCAAAAAATGAGATATATTTGGCAAGACTTGTTCTTAATAAATTCATACTGACTTCAGTTAATTACCATGCTGTTTTAAAGTGCTCACATATCGATTTCTTTATAATCTAATTTAGAATTGCATAGGTATTAAATTCAGATTCACTGTTTTATAGCGTGTTGGAGCTTCCTTTCCCCCTTTTTGAAGGTTGGAACAATTTTCATTTGCATTTCATCTGTTCCCCAGGACTGGGTAAAGAAATAAAATGGTGTCTCTATAATGGTGTCATTATTATTATGTTTGGTTGCACAGTCAGACAAATGCTTTCCCAAGGATCTGGGATAGGAAGATGTTTGATGATGATGATGATGATTAATTGATTAAAGCTTACTGAACAGGGCTTCTACTGCAACCATAGTGCTGAGTTTCATTTATGAAGTTAAGGGTTAAAAATGGAAAGGAATCAAATTAGTAAGGACATAGTTGACACATAGACATTGTTCAAAGATCTCCTACCCCTTACCATCAAGAGCAGTTGTAAAACAACCTCCAGCAAATTTGTAACTGTTAGTTCTGTCAAAAAGCTAGGATATCTTTCACTACAGACTTAATTAAGTTGATCTTTTTTTTTCAGGAAACAATGCTTGTCACAAGTGCTTTTTTGCCCTAGGATGACTTCAAAGGTGCTATTACACATTTAGATGATCAGCCACCTGTGTCTTAGAATTATGTCAACCATTGGTGGTAGAGATTAGACTTGAGGAATGTAATTATATAAGCCTATGATCCAATTCTGGGAAACTTTCTTTCCAGGTTAGAAACACTAAATATACAAGCAAAACAAAGCAAAACAAACTACAAATCATACAGGCCTTAGCGCTTCTCATAGTTCATGGATGGCAAACTTTTAATCCTGTAGACGTGGCTGAATTTTAGCAGCCCTTGCTATTTGTGGTTTTCCCTTACTGCTGCCAAACTTAAGTTTCTTATTGTCCTATTTTCCTATCTTGTGCAAAGGAATAAACAATTTATATCCATGATGCAAAACTTTCCTATTCATATACACTTCAACAATAACTTTTTGGGTACTATATCATTAATATGCCCTTTCTTCAAGATATAATGCATCACATTATTCTTATTTCTCTTTCCCATCATATGCCACATTTATGTGGCTTAGGGGAAGGTAAGATGGTATTTCATGTTCTGCTAGTAGCAGCTCTTCTTTCAGTTGTTCCTTTCCAAAAGGCAACTGGACTTTCTTGTTTTTTTTCCTTTGAATATGTTTTGCTTCTCATCCATGAAGCTTCTTCAGTTCTGTGAGAAGTAACATATTTTCAAAGGAAAAAAACCAAGAAAGTCCAGTTGCCTTTTGGAGAAACTACTTTGGGACAACCGTGACCTGAATGATTGAGATAGGGTTAGGGTAGTAATCAGGGGTGAAATCCAGCAGGTTCTGACAGGTTCTGGAGAACCAGTAGTGGAAATTTTGAGCAATTCAGAGAACCGGTAGCAGAAATTTTGAGTAGTTTGGAGAACCAGCAAATACCCCCTCTGGCTGGCCCCAGAGTGGGGTGGGAATGGAGATTTTGCAGTATCCTTCCCCTGGAGTAGGGAAGGAATGGAGATTTTGCAGTATCTTTCCCCTGCCATGCCCAACAAGCCATGCTCAACAAGCGACACCACACCCAACAAGCCACACCCACAGAACCAGTAGTAAACCAATTTGGATTTCACCACTGGTAGTAATTTTCCATGTGCTGTGTAAAGATATAGAAATCTGGGACTCCCATTAGGCATCAAAAGGCATTGACAAAATTGCAAAGCTCATTCAACCAGAAAAAACTAAGCAAAAGGAAAGTGACTCAATGAGGTCAAAGAAATGCTCGGAAAATTTACTGATACTTATTTCTGTGAAAATTGATTATCTTGGTCTGTTTTCAGACATTGTAAATCTGAGATTACCTTCTATTAAAAGAAAAAAGTTCATAAATGCTGTTTTGCCTTTGGCAAGGTTATTTCTCAGAAAAGCAGCCATAAGAACTATTTATATGAATTGTATCTATCTTAAAAAAGGTCGTCTTAGCTATGAAGTAGTACAAACAGCTGGTGGCTAATCCTCATGCTCTTGAAACAGTCATGTATGGATGGTCTTGCCTTTATGCCTCAGGCTGCCATCACACACTAATTGTGTTTGACCTAAATTCTTGTCACTTTTGCAAAACCAATCGGACCCAAGAAGACTGATTTGGGTAATACTTTGCTTTGCTTTGATTAAACTGTGTCTGTCTATTTTACAGTGCAATAGAGTTAAACAGGATTAGCAAATGTAATAAAACAGATTTTCTTTCCTCATAATAAATATTTTTATTATAAAATTCAGTGGAGGAATGTTAACATCTTGGCAGGGGCAATAGCTTAACATACCAGCCTTTTCAGATAAATGGACAATTTGGCCCCAGCAATTGACAGTGCTGAAAGTGGATTAGTGTCCTCCTTAGCGCAACATATGAAGGTTGCCAGTTCAATGAAACTGTCTTTCATGAAATATAATTTATCCATCTTGGTAGAAATATTTATGATGAGCCAAAGGACCTTGAGTTTGGAAAAGACTAGAGCAAAATGTTGTTAATAAGCTCTGATTCAGTGCAGCCATCAACCTGTTCTTCCTTCTGAGATAGACAGCACATCATACAGTGCCAAAGGATTTTTATGATAAAGGCTTTCAGAATTTGTGTCATGCCCATTCTTGAGACTCACAGTTTCTAAAAGCTGCACAAAATAATAGAGTAGTGGCTTTAGAACTAACCTGAAGTAGTACTATATTTCTTATTTTTTTTCTTTTGATCCTTTACTGTGTTTCAAAATCCTGTGAATTCTTTTCAAAGGGCTGCAGAGTTCAGGAGTGTGGCATCTCTTTTGTTAGTCCAGACCAGTGGTAGGATTCTTTTTTTTTTACTACTGGTTCTCTGGGCATGGCTTGGTGGGTGTGGCATGGCATGACATGGCATGGATTGGCTGAGTGGACGTGGCTTGGTGGGCATGGCAGGGGAAGGATACTGTAAAATCCCTATTTCTTCCCCACTCCAGGGGAAGTTACTGCAAAATCCCCATTTCCTCCCAATCAGCTGGGGCTTGAGAAGCAGAGAATAGATGGGGGCGGGGCCAGTCAGAGGTGGTATTTACCGGTTCTCCAAACTACTCAAAATTTCTGCTGCCGGTTCTCCAGAACTGGTCAGAACCTGCTAAATACCACTTCTGGTCCAGACTTTCTCAATCCCAACAACATTAAGATGGACATCAACTCCCAGAGTTGAAGTCTGTGCATTTTAATGTTGCTGAGGTTGAGAAATACTGTTCTAAACTTTCACTTTATAAGAGCAGAGATTTTACATCAAACAAATGAGCCTTCGTGATGCTTGAAAAAGGTGTACTACTTTTGCCTAGATGTGTCAGGACATCTAACCAACATGCCCTTTACCGAGTGACAGATGTTTATTCTGGCATAGGCCTGCATAGATTAATTAGACATGTCTGGATACTTAACTGTGCCCTGTCCTGCTCAGTGCATGCCTACAGTTTATTTTATTTATTTATTCGTTTTGTCAAGCACATATAAGATAACATATATAAGCATAAACATGATTATGAATAAGAGGAAATGGATATGAGTAGGACAGGGATGGTAGGCATGTCGGTGCGCTTATGCGCTTATGCAAGCCCCCTACAGACTTCTTAGGAATGGAGTGAGGTCAACAATAGACAGTCTAAGGTTAAAGTTATGTGGGTTTGGGGAAGAAACCACAGAGTCAGGTAGTGCATTCCAGGCATTGACCCCTAGTATAAGCTTTGGGTATGTTTTGTGTTTGTGTAGAACCCTGCCCCTAGACAGAGACATGTCCAGTCCAGTGGTGAGTTGCTCCCAGTTCGGTCCGGTTTGCATGAATAGGTAGCAGTGATGCTGTGACGTCACCGAACCGGTTCTCCATGTCCTGGACCTGCCCCCCTGTGCGCTCGTACCTACCGGTCCGCTTGCGTGCATGTGCAGGAAGCTTTTTTTGAGTTTTTTTCATCAAAAAAAGCTTCTGCGCATGCGCGGGAGCGCCCGTTCAGCATGTGCACTCCGGATGGGCACTCTGCATGCTCCGACCACGCATGAAGCATGTACACCTTTAGAACCGGTAGTAGAGGTAAGTAGAACCCATCCCTGGTTCAGTCATGTAACAATCATCTTCTTGCAAAAAGTGCTTTGTACATGTCTTCAGTCAATGTGAAGATGTATCTCTGTTCAGTTGTGGACATATAATCAAACCTTTGTGCACAGGGTTTTAAAGTTTTTTACTACTTGTAAAAAAATTCATAACAAATTTGGAACTACTTCCCATTTACAGTATATGATGGTTATATTCTAATATTATTTCCTGCAAGTTTTGAGTTGCATGCCTCCACAGTCTCTTCATATTTTTAGGTGGTAAAGCATTGTATGTGGGAAGTCAAACTGCAGCTCCACAGAGACCAGAATGAGTTGTACTGATTCTGAAACTGACTCCAGGACTGGGGGAAAAAAATCTTATTCAGGATAAAGATCAGTTTTATAATCTGGAATGGTTTTTGAGAGAGTGCTTTGCTTGAAACTTCATCAAAGTGCAATATCTCCCTGGCCTTCTGCCCAGCTCTACTGTTGAGTTGTGTGGAAAAAAGCATAGTAGGGGAATGGCATTTTTGGAGAACTTTTAGTCATAAAGAACTAAATTATTATAATGCAAGGTAAGATTTTTTCTAAAGAGCACACATATACCAATATTTGATTCCTCTCTGCTAAAGTACATAACCCTAGTAGACTGAGAAAAGTGCCCAGTGCAACCTAAATTATGGCTATTACTCAGGAAAGACTTGGATACTCTTAAAGGAACAATATCTCAAAAATATTCTGCTGCTACAATACACAAAAGATACTGGTCCAATTTATTTATTTATTAAATTTATTTGAAAGACATGAACACCCCATAGCCTTTTAATTTTTTGTAGCTTCCTGGGCTACAGTTCCCTACACAAAGATGAAAAAGTTCAGTATCAGGTATAGTTAGTTTTGCTATAGTGAATGAGCCTAATGATCTCCCAGACACAGCTTAGGGATATTTAGATATGAGTTTTTTAAAAAATAAATCCAGTAACTCTGATGCCTTCAATGAACATCCAGATTTCTGAAGCCTAGATTTGACAGCCTACAGTCCCACTCAGATTCTGATATTTACCTTTATGTTTGTCTGTAATCATAAATATGAGAGAGGAGATAAACCAAAAGGAGCAAGAAGTCTGCTACTCTGATTGTAACAATACTGATATTTATTTCATTGAGTATATCATTATGTTTTTGTAGTCTGTGTTTTTAAACTATTGTAGCCAATTGTTTTACTGTTAGCATAACACTAAGGTGAAGTATAATTTCTTTCAAAGTATTTTTCCCCTGCATGTCCTGATCAAATCATTGAATATAAAGACTAACAGATTTGTACTGCAGAAATGAAGACCACTCTTAAATTGGAGCAAAGAAATACAGAAAATGGTAAGTCCTTTCTGCCATCTAATGGTTGTCAAGATTCTGCAGTTGTTGTTGTTCTTGTGTGTGCATCCCAGGTCATAGGGCAATTGGTCACAGCACAATAATTTGACAAGAATGCCGTGCTCTTGCATTTTATTGCCAGAGTTTGAAAGAATGATAAAACTTATGCTTTATATGCTTTGAGTGAAAGTTATAATTTGAGTCTAGTCTTACTTCCTACATTTTCTGGTTGCATGATAGAAAAGAGCAACAAAGATGGTTAGGAGGCTGGAGACTAAAACATATGAATAATTGGGTTTGTCAAGTGAAAAGAAGGACTAGGGGTGACATGACAGCACTATATTTGTATGTGTTGCCACAAAGAGGGGGCTCAATCTATTTTCCAAAGCACCAGAAGGCAAGACAAGAAACAATGGTTGGAAACTAATCAAGGAGAGAAGCCACCTGGAACTAAGGAGAAATTTCCTAACAGTGAGGACAATTAACAAGTGGAATGGGTTGCCTTCAGTGGTTGAGGGAGCTCTATCACTGGAGGCTTTTAAAAAGCACTGGACAGACACTTGTCTGGAATGGTATAAGGTCCCCTATACCAGGAGGTTGGACTTGAAAACCTCCAAGATCCCTTCCTATTCTGATATGCATTTTAGTGATTTTCAGTTGAGGTCCTTATGGGGACATCTTTGTTTTAAACACTGAAGGCCTGACTACAGATGTATGGATTGTGAAAAGTGGTTTGTCTGGTATCCAAGTGAGTCTGACAGTAATGTAGATTGGTCAAAATTAGACTAAAGACTTAAGCAATGCAATGTAGTAATTATGTAAATTAAGTTTGGGATAGACATTAATATACCTAAGGATTTCAGTGAAGTTTTTGGAAGGATTGTGAAAATGCCTGATGACAGAAGATGCTGACAGAATAAACAACTGAGATGAAAAGGAATATATCAATGGATTCCATTGCTCCCTTTCTTTTATCAACTGAAAGTCTATTTAATTGCTTTTTATGGGTCATTTGGCATTTTCAGTATCTTTCCTGTTGGATGAGCAGACAGCTCCCAGTTCTGGGCAAGGTTACTTTAGACAAATACATACTGCAGAGCTACAAAAAGGAAAAAAGAAAGAAAGAAAAAGACTTGAGCTAGACCTAGAAAATCAATGAGAATAAGAAAAGATACTCCAATAATGTGCTTCATTAAGTTGAGAAAGCACAGCATTGTTCAACAATTTTCAATTCAACCTATTTTAAAGATTTAAGTTGTATAAATCATATGTACTAGCTACCCCATGGTACCTTATATCTTTGAAATGTATGCTGAAATATAAACAGAAATAACATGTTCTTTGTTTATTTAAATACCTGATAAATCAGTGATTCAAGTCAAACAGGTTCTGTGGAATTTTTTTACTTGATAAACTTAGATTTGATAAATATGTAAGCAGAATTACATTTAGCAAATATATTTACAGTAATTCTTCACATCAATAGAGGAGAATACATGTAGCTTAGGGTTGACCTATGTAGTCTTTGATGCATTCAGAGCTTGATTGTTTGTTTGCAGATGTTCATTACTTGTGTAAGTAGAATCATTAGTTGTCGTCATCATCATCATCATCACATTGATGATGTTATCTAGTTGGGTAATGAAACATCTGCAAGCAAACAATTAACTTCAGAGAGCATTAAGGACTCCATAATTTTTCATCTCAGAAAGTACTGCTCATCTCCTGACTATTTCTGAGGATACTCTTTTAAAATAAAAGTGCACTGCCAATTTTTTAAATAAAAACTTGAAATATGTGTAAAGGAGGTAAGTTAGGCTAAGGAAGCTCTTTGGTAGTCTAATCTTAGGAACAGGAGGGGGAAATAGTCTGATCAGTCTAACCTAAATTAGTCTAACCTGATTTATTTCTTTCAGTTTTAAAACATTTGGGATTATTCACAACGATGATGCTTTGAATTGGATTGCTGAATTGGGGAGTTAGGCTAAGTTACCCCTTTCAGAAATTTGTTTCTGTTCCCTATATTTTCTTTTGGTCTGTTTAGATGTTTGTTTGTTGCTTCTATATTTTATCGTATTTATGTAATTTTGTTATAGAAAAAAGTAACACTATATGTAAGATCAAGGTCCAATTTAGTGTGTTGGGTAAAGCACCAGGCTAGAAACTGGGAAACTGGGAATTCTTAGGCATAAAGCTAGCTGGACATTCACTTCCTTTCAATCCTAGCAAGGAGGCAGTGACAAACCCCTTCTTAAAATTTTGCCAAGAAAACTGCAGGGTCTTGTCTATGCAATTGCCAGGAATGAGTCAAGAATGACCAGAAGACACAAATTCTCTATTATCTATCTATCTATCTATCTATCTATCTATCTATCTATCTATCTATCTATCTATCTATCTATCTATCTA
>JANHFM010007009.1:566612-577759 GCA_032468115.1 Grayia smithii
TAATTATTATTATTGTTGTTGTTTTATTGTAAGCCGCCCCGAGTCCTTTGGGAGAGGGGGCGGCATATAAATGCAATTAATAAATAATAAATTTCTATGATACTATATATTCAAGTCTCCATATGTTGTTCAATTAAAACACCACCAGAGGAATCTAATATTCTTCATTTAACATAGAAGAAAGTCATTTGCCAAGGTCTGTTTTTCCACACCAGGGGTGTAATTATAAAAATAAGTAATTATTGCATGTCATGTTTGTACTGCAGAATAATTTTCTTAAACAAATTGATTTCGTTTAAGCTCAACATGTTTAGTTACAGTTCAAGGTTCAAAAAAAAAAAGTGTGCAATTTGTAATAGTAAATCCAAAGGTGGCATACTGCTTTTTGGTGTGTAAACTATTTTGATAAATAATTAATTTTTCACTTGACAGTAATGAATAAATAATATATTTTGTGGTAAATAAGCATTCATTAGACTGTCCAGGAAATATAGTGAAATATCTGGCATCTATTTCTTAGATGTAAAAAGACTAAATTGATCTAATTGAATATCACAGTCAGCATGGAAAATGACAATGACAACACAGTTCCCATTAAAAGATGTAATACAACTACTCAGAGCAACAGTGTCTGGCCTTTTTAGAATTTGGAATTTTAATAATCTGTAATGAGAATTCTCAGAAAATTATTGCCATAATGGATATACAAAATAATATACCCATTTACTAGGATGCAAATTGTTGAGATTGCTCCCTGTTCCCCTCACTAATGTCCCAGATTTTATCTACTTAAGGTAAACAGGTTTCCAAAATTAAAAACAGAAACACATTTATTTGTATAACCTGATATATTATTGTTAATTCATAATTTGATTCCGAATCCCAATCCCAATCCCAATCAAACTTTACTAAAAAAAAAAGGAAGCTTGGAAGTTATTGTTTGGAAGATCTTCTTTGTAATGATACAACATTTAGTCATTTGAAATACTTTTTATTTTCTATTATTGTCTTATTTTGTATGTAAAATTATTTCCAGCTAGAATCTAATTAATGCATGATTACTGATAAATGGACCCTGTATTGGTTTAAAAATAGAGAAAGAAATAGGTATTCTCTTCCATCACCATCTCCCATTTTCATCGCCATTTCCCATTTCACCAAACATAAGAAATTAAAGAAAATATTAGCATCTGAAGAACCTAAAAAGCTATTGCTTTCCATTCTGTTATTGCTTGTGCTATTACTTGGTCTTCGTCAGCTATTCAAGTTAGAGCTATTTCTGAGGTGTAGAAGTTTGTACATTCACTAGTTGACAGCAATAGCACTTAGACTTATATACCGCTTCACAGTGCTTTATATACCTCTCTAAGTTTACAGAGTTAGCATATTTCCCCCAACAATCTGGGTCCTCATTTTACCCACCTCAGAAGGATGAAAGGCTGAGTCAACCTTGAGCCTGGTGAGATTTGAACTGCCAAATTTCAGGCAGCCGGAAGTCAGTAGAAGTAGCCTGCAGTACTGCACTCTAACCACTGCGCCACCAAGTCTCATGGTATATGTCTTTACACAGTATACCACTAAAGTATGAAAATATAAAAACTGCCACATTTAAACCTGAGGAGTGATTGAGAGATCAAAGTTCCCCACAAAAACCAAATATTTATTAATATTTATTGAGAATGTATTGTTCCCTGAGAGAGAATATACAGTTTAAATTCAAATAATGTGTGAATCCCGGTAGAATGTAAATTCATACTTTCATTTCTCCAATGTGTAGTCATGATTACGACTGAAGACTTACATTGATATCTTCCAAATCCAAGAAGTTCAACACAATCCCATTGCGTTTCCAGATGATTGGAGGCCTTAGAGGTCCGTGTATAGCACAAGTCAATACAGTGCTTAGTCCAACAGTTACTGTGGTAACGCTGACTTTCTGCTCTTCGGGGAGTATGAGTTGAACCACCTCTGTGAAAATAATCACAAAAGGCAATTTATTCTTTTTGTTATCTACTAAATAAAAATAATTAAGGAACTTTCAGGAATAGCTAAAGAGTTGGCTGCCCCAAATATAAACCCAAATACTCACTTCCCCTCAAATAACCCTCAAGGTTGTTAGACATAAGATAATATCAGTCTTACTATATATATATATATGATCTGAATATAAACAAATAAACAAATAAATAATCTAATAACCAGAAAAATATTGCATATTGTACACTCAATTGAACATTGAGAATTATAGGTCCCAAATTAAATCCAAAATGAGGTTCAACGCATTCACAGAAAGACTTATTTGCAAGAATATAATAATATTTTTAATGTACTATATTTCCCATTTATGCTCGCAGATGAACTTATCCATAGATAAACTGTTCTTCAAATTTTTAATCAAAATACCATGAAAAAAGCAGGTTGGCTTTTCTGCCAGTTGTGTCTCTCTCATAGTATTTGCATTAAAATGTTGAGGCTTGGCTTCTCTGTGGGTTGGTTTATTCGTATATGTATATGATAGTTTTATTAAGATAGACAATGCTATGCCTACTGAATAAACAGTCATCCAAATGACCTCTTACATCAGAAAATGGTATTTTTCATCATGATTCTTTTCTAATTCCATTCCATTCTATTCTAATTACATGGTATTCTATTCCATTCCATTCTAAACTGCTTTGTATGAACTGCTATTAGGTTTTTGTTGTTTTTAACTTGGCACTGCATTCTGACTAATACCGCCAAAGAGAAAAATAATATAGCCAAAATTGTGATATCTGTATATTTTATCCCCTCAAAACTCCACAATAATAGCATTATTTGCATAGGTAAAATATGCCAACCATACTTCGCTTTGCTGCATGAACAGGTAAGTTATTGATGGTGGAATTACTGTCAGTGGAAGAGAATTATTATTAAGCATTTTAACTAAATATAATGAGAAGTGATGAAGTAGTAAAGCAACATTGTCAAATCTGAAACATTTATAGCTATATCATTCCCTAGATATCTGTTCTTGACTCTTGACTATGCAACCGTTAAATGCTCCAAGTGGAACTTTCACATTAATAGCCCATTAAGATGATAGTTAAGATGATAGTTTATTATCATATACCCTCTGATGCAATACTGATCTAGTCTGTGGTTGGCAAACAAACAATATAGCAAATAGAGAAAGCTATATCTCAAAATCATGCAGCCAATTAAGTTGCAAAATTTCACTTGTCCAACAAAGGGAAGTGAAGAGATAAGACATGAAGCTGCTGTCTCTTGTCATCACCTAGAGGTATACAGCATAACTGTGGTAGCTCAACCACATTAAATTGAACACTGTCCACAGAAAATGGAATTGATCCCTGAGTCATGATGGTAAGTTCCTACAGGTTCAGAACATGAAGACCATGAGCCTGAAATGGAATTGAAAGAAGATTGCTGAAAGGAACATAAAGAATGAAAAAAAATGTAGAGAGACATTCAGAAGAACAGATATTGGCAAGTCTGTGATGGGAGGGCTGTAAACACAAATAGACCAATAATTTAAACTGGGCTCTGATTCAAATGGTGAGCCAGTGCAGAAACCTACACAAACATGTAAAGAACATGCTAGGTCCAGAACAGCCCAAATGACATTATTCCAGGCTAAAATCAGAGGATGGAGAAAAGAATTAATAGCAATAACAATAGCACTTAAGACTTCATAGTGCTTTACAGCACTTTCTAACTGGTTTACAGAGTCATCATATTGCCCCCAACAATCTGGGTCCTCATTTTACTGAGCTTGAAAGGATGGAAGGCTGAGTCAACCTTGAACCAGTCAGGATTGAACCCCTGGCAGTGGGCAGAGTTGGTCTGCATTCTAACCACTGTGCCACCAGGACTTACTAAGAACACCTGACAGGAAAATCAGACCTAAGGCATGCATCAATAATGCTGCCATCTTCTCATCAACCCTTCACTGCAGTCCTCCAAATATTAAATAGAAAATAGTAACCCTTGCTATATAATGAAGAAACGGGTACAGAGACAATGGTCATAGATTAAAACCTCAAAGTCAGAGGAACCTGGGACAATCTGAGAGCCCTGGAAATAAACAGGAGGGCAACCTAGTAGAAGATGGGAAAGACAATCAATCTGACATACAACAGTCTCAGTGTGGTTCATATTCATCTTACGGTGATGTTAGTGAGACAGTCCATCACTGTTTACAGATTTACAGATTAACAGAGTTGGAAGGTCTGGAAGGTTGTAGGTCATCTAGTCCAACCCCCCCGCCCTGTTGACCAGGCACTTTTCATACTTATACATGATCAAAATTCGGATGCTTGGTACCTAGCATGTATTTATAACAGTTGCATTGTCCTGGGGTCATATGATCATCATTTGTAAACTTCCCATCTGGCTTTTGACAAACAAATCAATGAAGGAAACCAGTTGTGCTTGATGACTGAATGATTCACTTAACAACTATGGCAAGAAAGTCATAAAAGGTATAAAGACTCACTTAACAACTTTCCTGCTTATCAATAGACATTTTTGGGGCTCAATTGTGGTTGTAGGTCAAGGATTACCTGTAATGAACAGAGAGATGCTGGGTGGATATTGCTAAGTGAAAAGCAACTGTCATGTGATACAGAAGAAGAAAGACACTGGCAATTAACATTGCTGAAATAAGACCTTGGCTGGAATGTATAGAAGCTTTATCATAATTAAGAGGAACTGCTTGAAAGAATAAGTCTTTTTGACCATAGTAACAATGCTTTGAGAGCTGGTTTGCAGTGGTTACAACATCAGGCTAGAAACCAAGAGATTTACCTAAGGTCCACCTTAGGTAAAATTCCATCTGGATGATTTTGGGCCAGCCATTCTATCTCAGCCCTAGGAAGCAGACAATAGCAAACCACTTTTGAAATATTCCCCCCAAAACTGCAGGGACTTGCCAAGCCAATCACCAAGAGTCCAAATTGATCCAAAGGCATGCACCCACAAAGACACAAGAAAGCAAAACTATTGTC
Organism: Grayia smithii; assembly: GCA_032468115.1. Lineage (NCBI taxonomy): Eukaryota > Metazoa > Chordata > Lepidosauria > Squamata > Grayiidae > Grayia > Grayia smithii. The sequence continues at coordinate 571,622 of JANHFM010007009.1, forward strand.
ACTGTTCAAGCAAACAAGCAACTCAGACTTTAAGTTGGCTTGAGAACCATTAATCACACATGCCCACCTTTTCTGTGACACACAAAACACAAGTTTCAGGCTATCTTGGAAAGTAACTGTGAGCAGATACCTAATTCTCTTTATAAGTGTCAGGGCTGATTAACCTTTAAAAGACACAATCTGAAACAATGGCTAATCCAGTCATCTACTCTTTACTGTTTCAGTTCCTTTCCCCTTTATTGATGAGAAGAGAAATTAAGAATCCACCTTGAAATACTGATCAGCGAACCTGACAGAGTCTGGGTTTGCTTGAGTAGCAAAACACTTTATCAATGTTCTGGTTGATATAAAGAAAAGATAGACCAGGTAATTGACATTTGCTCTTCAGAATGGCAGTGGCCTGATCAGACTCTCCAGGGATATAATTCCTCTTTTCTTTCCTTCAAGCATCGATGTGCTAGATGGAATGAATATTCAGTTCCATGAAAATGGTATCAAATTTCAGCAGGTATTACAGGCATATAGAATATACTTAAAATAACTGTCAGATGGGGCATTTTACCAAAAACGAGGGATGGTTTTTAAACACACACACACACCAGTGGTGGGTTGCCCCCGGTTCGGTCCGGTTCGCGCAAATAGGTAGCGGTGAGGCTGTGACATCACCGAACTGGTTCTACGCGTCCCGGACCACCTTCCCCCCGCGTGCCCGTACTTACCAGTCCGCATGCAGAGTGTGTGGAGTGCGCTTGCGCAGGAAACTTTTTTTGATGTTTTTTTGTCAAAAAAAGCTTCTGTGCATGCGCAGGAGTGCCCCTCTGGTGCACCTGCACTGGACGCGCGCTCCGTGCACCCCGACCACGTGCGAAGCGCGTGCACCTTTAGAACCGGTAGGAGAGGTAAGTAGAACCCACCCCTCACACACACACACACACACACACACACACACACACACACACACTATCAAACTTTGAAGTATTTACTCCCACAACTTTGCTTTAAAAAAAAGCTAAGTATATTAGTTTTTCATTTTGTTTTCAGTGAGTTGTCACCAGTATCTCCCTTCAGTTATCAGTTGGATTTGAAAGCTTTCTAAATACATAGAAAATAATAATAGAAAATTGTTTTTGTAGTTTTACTAAATTAACTGAAAGGGATATCATCTTCAATTTCAAAGGAACCTTGATTAGCCTTTTCTCAAAAAAATATATGTGTACTATGAGACAGGCATCTTCATTAACCTCATGCTTGGATAATTTTACCTCAGATAATTTTACCAAACATTTGGAGACATTTGCCTTGCTCAAGGATACACAACATGGCTCCATGAAGGGAAAGTCTTGTCTAGCTAATTACTAGTTTTTGAGGGTGTTGATAAACATGTGGACAAGGCAAGCCAGTAGATATCATCTATTAAATTAAAAAAAAAAACTTTTGATAAAATCTCTTATCAAAGATTTATCAGTAACTTTAATAGTTATGGACAGACCGAGTTGTGAATAAATGACCAGCTAAAGAATAGAAAACGAAGTCTAGGAGTTCATGGATATTTTTCAAATGGAGGAATGTAATTAATGGAGGTACTCCATATTTCAAATTTTTAAACATATTTTTAAATGATCTAGAATCAAGTGAGACTAGTGGAATAGCCAAGTTGACTGATAAAATTACATTGTGTAAAAATAAGTGCTAAAAACAAGAAGGGACTGTAAAGAAACCAAAAGGGATCTCTACACATTGCATTGGGGCAGTAGCTGTCTAAATGGCAGGATGGCATTCTAGATGAGCAAGTGGAAAATGATGCGGACTGGTGCCAAAAGTCCTAACCAGTCACACAAACTAATGGGATCAGAGCTAGCAGAGCTAGAAAAGAAAGGAGATCTTGGAGTCATAGTGAACAATTCAATGAAGATGCTGATTTGATATAGCACGCACCCACTGAAAAAAAACAATAATAAGGATCATAAGAAACAATATTGAAACTAGAGATGCCAATAGCATAATGCCTTTCTATAAATCAGTGGTGTGATGGCATCTGGAATATAATGTGTAGTTCTGGTTACTGCACTTCAAAAGAGACATAGAAGAGATAGAGAAAGTTCAAATGGGGGCAACTTACATTGGGGCTGGAAAAGCTTCTCTGTAATGAAAGATGATAATATCTGGGGATTTTTAGTCTGGAAAAGAGATGACGGAGAGGACACATGACTGAGGTACACAAAATTAGACATGGTGTGATAAGGAGATATTGTCCTCTCCCCATGGGTTACACCAATTTGCAAAAGTCCTGGGGACCAATGCCTGTTATTCTTGATGGAAGCATGGCTGTCTCTGAAGGCTGGGAGACCAATGGTCTTCCCTGTCACCTTGGTTGGCCACGGTGAGAACAGACAGCTGGACTAAATGGGCCAGGGGTCTGATCCAGCAGGGAACTGTTCATGTTCTTATGTTCTGAACACTTCTACGCAAAGTACATTTTGTACTTTTTCTACACAAAGTACATTTTGTTCTAAATTGCTCACAGTTTGCAAAGAGCTCCTTTCCAATATTTTTGTTCTATTTTCAGCAGACCTTACTGAGGGCCATACCCATAGAGACTCTCACTGCAGCACACCATTTAAAAATGAGTGTCCAATTTACTGAAGCTGTGCACTTTTTATTAGGGAATATTAAGTGCTGAATATGTAAAGCACCAGAAGGTAGCTCTCTTATAATGAGTTAAAAAGAGCAAAAAATTGTACAGTTAAGCCAACTATCAGGTATAAAATACTTCGGGTCAGTTATGAGATTGTATGCAAACATTTGCTCTGGAAATCGATATTACAGTTTGTGTTAGATTCCTATAATCTGGCCAGATTATGGTTTTCTTCTGCCTATTGTTATTCACACATATTTGAGATTTGATTACATTCACAGCAGGGGTGAAATCCAAAATTTTTCCCTACCGGTTCTGTGGGTGTGGCTTGGTGGGCGTGGCAGGGGAAGGATAATGCAAAATCTCCATTCCCACCCCACTCCAAGGAAGCATATTGCAAAATCTCCATTCCTTCTCCTCCTGGGAGAAGGATATTGCAAAATCCCCATTCCCTCCCCACTCTGGGGCCAGCCAGAGGTGGTATGTGCCGATTCTCTGAACTCCTCAAAATTTCTGCTACCGGTTCTCCAGAACCTTTCAGAACCTGCTGGATTTCACCCCTGATTCACAGTTTATAACGTTTTGTTTCAATTATTTGTAAATATTCACAACACATATTTCAGTGATTTCTAACGCTAATATATGTAACAGTACATTTTTAAAGTTGAGGTACATTTTCTTCTTTTGATGAAAATAGTTATATCTGATATGCACTTGATAAGATAAAAAACAATTAGCAAATTACATAAAATTTAGTGTCTTTAATGAGGATCTTTTTTGTTTAAAAAGATAAAATGAAACAGGGAATTATATTGGCTTTGTCTTTCCATGGTGTTCCCTAATCATAGTTTTTTTGGAATGATTTGGTTTCTGTGAAACACTTTTAACATTATCTCGCAGTCTTTCTTTCAAGTGTATTGTTGTAGCATTTCCTTTTAAAATATGACAAATATTGAGTTTCACAGAAGAACAAGGAAAAATATTTCTTAGAAAAATTGCATATGATACGATTAATCTTTTACAATTGGCTGACCATTCTTATGCATTCTAACAAAGATATAAGCTAACAAAATCACAACCATTCTTTTATTTATTGCAAGTGCCTTTGGAGAACATAAACTCACAGGTGTTAAAGGTGAATGAGAAGATCAAACAAATGCTGTTAGGATTTCACCAGCATAGATCCTAATGTGACCCTGTGTTAGTCAGTAGAATCTGAGCAGATGGCAACATCTAGTTGATCTTACATGGGTTTAGAACAGAGGTGGGTTCTACTTACTTTTACTAGCGGTTCGCAGTGGGAGCTCACGCACACACACACACTCTTCTGCACATGTGCAGAAGCTTCTGTGCATGTGCAGATCACCTCCTGATGATGTCGGGGTGGGTGGGCGGAGCCTCCCGCTGATTTTACTATCAGTTCTAAGAACCGGATAGAACCGGGAGCAGCCCGTTACTGCTTTAGAAGCCAAGTCTGCTCAGATTTCATCTAGGCCTACAGGGAACACCAGGGCTGTAAGATAGACTGAGAAGTTCAAAAGTATTCTTCAAGTATTCTTCTTCTAAATGCCTCTACATTTAGCCAAAAAACCTACTTGTACATGGCTGTAATGCATGAAATCACCAGAAGTCAAAGTTGACTCGCGGGATACTTTTCTTAATTTGGGGATTAAGAAAGAAACCATACAGGCAAGATATATGTTGCAAGTAAACATCTCTAGTTATATATACTTGTAAATATTCAGACTTGATATAAACTATTAAGCATTTTATATTGATCTACAACCATGATATATTATTGCCTCCTAGTTGTATTATTGTGATTTGTCATGCAATCAGCCAGATGTTTAGACTGGACTTGCTATTTTTATCTACTTATTGAATTTTTCTCAAGGATGTGGGAAAGGCAGATGTTGTTTGTTGTTGTTTGATGGTGTTAAAAGTAGCATCATAGGATGTAAAGTATTCCATGTAAAACTGCCATTTGCAATTGATTGATAATGATATTTTCAATGCCAATGGTATTCAAGTTGTGTTCTAGGTCTTTTGGGATTGCACTCTGGGTGCCTATCACTATTGGTTCTATCTTTGCTTTCCTTTGCCACAGTCATTCCACTTCTACTTTTCTTCAATTCTTTCGCTTCTCTCCTGTTATCTCCAAGTACTGCCATGTCCGCTATTCAGATTTTGTTTTTGTCTTTCTTATTGACAATTGTTAAGTTAGGGGTGTTACAGCATGTGGTGGGACCTGTCTGTATTCTAAAGTCCCAGAGCGCTTTAGCTTCTTCTTTTTCTATAACTTCGTCTATTTTGTGGTCCAACCAGTTCTTGCTTGAAGGCAAATGTTATTTTTTACTGATATCCCAATGCACCACTGTTGCTACTTTGTCATTATTGTTATTACTACTCAATCACAGGATCTTTATGATCTGCACTGATTTTAATAGCAATAATCTTTAATAGCAAGTCCTGCATGCTAATTTAGTTAGATAGTACGATTTATACTTCTTTATCATGGAAATCTTTCCTCTGCTGTCATGTGAAGCCAAGAACGGCAATCATAATTTCACAATGAAGACATATATAATTGAGGTCATTACAGGAAGCAACCTGGAATGAGCATCTACAGAACAAAACTCATTGATTTAGCATAGCTCAGAGATAATTTACATAGCAAGTGCAGGTCATCTTTCCTTCAGCAAAAGGAGCACATTACATGCAGAATTCCATTTGATTTGGAAAATGATTTTTGTATCTCTAATTAGATTTTTTTTTGGGGGGGGACTTTAAACTCCTGATATAACATTTTGTAGTATATTTTACTGCTTTTTAATTATTTTTCCCATTTCCTCACAGATATTTTCCTATGCATGAAATAATGTAATATTTTTTCTAGGTTTCTGCAGATGTGCATCTTATTAAAGAATAAAGGTTATTCCACAGCATTTATTTATTACATTGATTGGCACAAGCTCCTAATGTAGTCTGTCTCCAATTAGTAAAGGAGCATGAACTTTGTATTAAATTTTAGTCTCAATAAATAGGTTCTATCCTAATTTAGGGCATATGCAAGCCAAGACTTTTCTCTCAGTATCTGCTTTATCAGTCAATAAAACATTTCTAATTAGGGATGTATGAACCAATCTTTATTTCTCCTCTGCCTTTTTATTGAGCCAAGCAATTTCTGTGCAATCCCATTCAACTCTGTGATGTATATACGGCACATGTTTGATGCCTTTCTCTCTGTTAGTGTGTGCGTGTGTGTGTGTCAGTGGTGGGTTTCAAATTTTTGTACTACCGGTTCTGTGGGTGTGGTTTGGTGGACATGGCATGGCTTGGTGGGCGTGGCTTGGTGGATGTGGCAGGGGAAGGATACTGTAAAATCTCTATTCCCTCCCCACTCCAGGGGAAGCTTATTGCAAAATCCCCATTTTCCATCACGCTGCTATGGAGTTCAACAGTGGGTAGTAACTGCTATCCCATTGGCCAGAGACTGAGTTTTT
>JANHFM010007010.1:22287-32580 GCA_032468115.1 Grayia smithii
ACCCAGAGGTCTTCAAAAAATTATTATGCTATACTGGTATTTTATTAAATAATATTTTACTACACCATTTGGTTCAGGATACTTTTTTCCTTCTTTTCAACCTCTAAAATCTAGGTGCGTCTTATACTCCAAAAAATACGGTACTGGTTTGGGTGAACCGGTAGTAAAAAATGCTTAGAAAAGGTAAAAAAAAAAGATTCCAATGATTGCGCGGCACAGCTTTTTAAAACTTTTTTAAAGCATTTTTTACTACTGGTTCTGGCGAATAGATAGTAAAAAATGCTTTAAAAAAGTAAAAAAAAAGCTTCTGACTATCACAGCTGTGCCATGCGATCCTCGGAACCTTTTTTTTCTTTTTTTTAAAGCATTTTTTTACTACCGGTTCCTGCGAATAGGTAGTAAAAAATGCTTTTAAAAAGTAAAAAAAAAAAAAGTTGGCCATGCCCACCCAGTCACATGACACCCCCACCAAGCCACACCCACAGAACCGGTAGCAACAAATTTTACATTTCACCACTGATTTAAATCCACCTGTTTTGATAACATTTCAAATAATTAGAATGGTTTTCTTTTTAATGTTTCATCTTCTAAATCTATTCAGATGATTCACACTGACATAAGTTTGGAAATTTTGCTTTACTTTAGCAAATGTGCTTCAGATCAGTAGCTTTAATTTGATGCCAATTATACACCATAACTCCATTTATTAAATTTTCCACCTTGGGATTTGTTCTGAAAAGTAAAAAAGATTTAAATTCCATAAAATAAATAATAAAATATCAAAATTATCCTAAATATGAATTTAAATTTCATTTTGCAATAATATTATAGGTAAAATAAAAGGTGGTCAAGCAGACCAGAAGCCAAAAAACACTTTACTCCTACTGGCAGTGAAACATTGCATAATGTTAATATACTATTCAGAGTGAAACTATGGTTAGGCATTGCTAAGCTGTGATCCATTCATGCAATATTCACATTTGCATATGCTTGAATTCTCCCTAAAATAATCACAGTGTTATGTATGTAACTTTGGAATGGATTGTAAACTTTGCTAGCTTATCTACGTTTTAATTTCTGTTTTCGGGTTCTTCAGCAAGTACTTTCATATTCTCCCTCCTTCTGCATCTATAAGTCTTTTTTTTCCTTTTTACCTTCATATATCAAACTTAATAAAATCATAGAACATCTGTAACACCTGTAACGTTTTTTCAGGCCTACAACTGTGGAAATTATGAAGAGAATTGATGGCATTTCTGAAGCAAAATCTACTGTGTTGGCTCCTCTTCTAAACATAATCAAGGAATTCTCCCAGACAAATAACTTACAGGTCAGATATCATTAAATTCAATTAAACAGTTAAATTGTTAAGTTTTAAGAAGGAGACCCAATGTCACATTTGGCAGCATTCTATTCTCACTTCTTACCTATAGGTAATCCTTGCGTAACAACCATTTGTCCAGCAACTGTTCAGAGTTACAATAGCACTGAAGAAATGGTAGTCATACCTGGTCCTTGAAGTTACAGCCATTGCAGTGCTCCTGGGGTCACGTGAACAAAATTCAGTCTGTATTTACAATTGCATGGTGCACTTCAGCTTTTCCCCCACTCACCTATATCTGCCCTCTTGACCACCCTGCATTCCACTGGCCTGAAGAAGTCTTCTTGTATTTGGTGCTCCTCACCTTTTTTTACTAGTTGATCTTCCCGCTATTTTTCTTTCCCAACCTACTTGTAACTATTGTCAATGTCTTTGGCTGCAAACATGGTGAATGCAATCATTCCACCACGGTCTCCTTTTCAATTTTTTCTTTATTGGGAGCATTGCGGTGTCGGATATACCACGTTTGAAGCTGAGAGTGTCATTGGTGGCTGAAGGGATGTTGAGAAGTGAATATTTTGGAGGTTTGAAGGGATTTTTTTTTTTTTTTGATCTGACATACCTCTGCTTGGAACATGTGTATTGTAGTCTATGCCCAGATCAGACACAGATGTTTTAGTCCAAATAGATAACCTGGAACTAGCTGTTCAGGATAAAGATGTTTTATATACAGGTAGTCCTGACTTAATAACCACAATTGAGCCTGGAATTTTGGTCATAGTTATTGTGGTTGTTATGTGAGTCACTATGTGACCTGCCTGGGTTTTATGACTGTTTTAATAACAGTTTCAAAGTGAGTCACTGTGGCTGTTAAATGAATCATATGGTCATTAAGCAAATCCATTTTTCTGAATGGGTGCTTTTTGCCAGAAACCAGCAAAAACATTGCAAATCTCTCAGCAACCAGTGTAAAATGCAAGCCTATTGCCAAGTGCCCAAAATGTCATGTGACTGTGAGGGGAGGGCAGGGGTGAAATCCAGCAGGTTCTGACAGGTTCTGGAGAACCAGTAGTGGAAATTTTGAGCAGTACGGAGAACTGGCAAATACCACCTCTGGCTGGCCCCAGAATGGGGTGGGAATGGAGATTTTGCAATATCCTTTGCCCAGGAGTGCAGAGGGAATGGGGATTTTGCAGTATCCTTCCCCTGCCATGCCCACCAAGCCATGCCTACAGAACTGGTAGTAAAAAAAATTGGATTTCACCACTGGGGGAGGGGTTGATGTAGAAGTGATATTCAAAGACAGGTTGTAACTAGTAGCTTTTTGGGGACCATCAAAACTTTCAACAGTTGTTAAGCGACTGGTCATTAAGTGAGAACTATCTGTATCTCACCTTCTTTCCTAGTGTTGTTTATTCCTTTGTTCAGTGATGTTCTTCAGTGTTTACATATTTAAAAAATAACAGTTTTTGTAATACTCTGCAGACAGACATCTTCAAGAATTCTGGAATGAGAGATCAGTCAGATACAGTCCTTCAGGTGGACAGTGAGTACAACATCCCAACAAAATCAGAAGAACATAAAACTTATTCCTTGTTTCAAGATAAGAGTAGGTCCATGGTAAGCTTTTTAACGTCTCCTTATATGCAAAGCCACACTTCTTTATTGGGCTACAGTCTATCAAAATAATTTAATTTAAAGGAATAAAAAACTGACCACTGCTTATGTGCTACATCTTATTGGCTCATGATGATCTGTACTGAAACTTAACTTTGAATTGGGCTTTATTTTGCTATTTCAAGGCAGAATGATGAGCTAAATGAAGTTCCCCTTATAAGCTATGGAAGAAGACCCTTTTCTGCTAATGGCTGTATTCCGTAGGAGGGAACATATGAGGGAGGAGTCATGGATGGGACTACTTCCTTTTGTTTTTCATTCTGTCTTCTTTTTTCTTTTTCTTTTATTTTCTCATCCAATAAACTGGATTTCAGTATAGGGATAGAGCATCTGAAGCCCAAAGGAATGAGTTGTGAATAATAATAAACAATGTATAATACAGACAGTCCCTCAACATACAAGCATACTTGGGACCAGAACTTTCATTGCAGTTGTTAAGCGAATCACATGGTCATTAAGCAAATCTGACTTCCCCCATTGCTTGTTGGAAGCCAACTGGGAAGGTCGCAGATGGTGAACATATGACCCCAGGACTCTGCAACTATTGTAAATACATGTTAGTTGCCAAGCATCCAGTTTCTAATCATAGCACTATGTGGATGCTATGACGGTCATAAGCGCAAGGACTGAATGTAAGTCACTTTTTTCAGTGCCGTTATAATTTTGAACAGTTGCTAGATGAATAGTTGGTTGTAAGTTGAGGACTACCTGTAGTTTGAGAGACCCTGACAAAGTATTTAAATATTTAATCTCTCATATTTACCTGGCTTAGATAAGAACCCCTATATGAAAACTACACAGCATTCCTCAAAACGTAATTGGCTCTCCTATATTTTTGCATCTTTGTAATGTTACGTCAGAATATGTAGAATTCTGTCATGGGCAGAAATTATTTTTTTATGTATGGAATCTCTGGGGAAAAAAACATATTTACCAGCTGTAGTGATATACTGCCATGGAACTATTAAAAGCATTGAGCCTTACTTCACAATCACAGTAGTAGCCTTGAAGTACACTATTTAATATAACTCTTGCATAAATAATCAGTTAGTCTAAGAGGCTAACAGCTTCATTTTACTATATCCCGAATTAGAAAGAAAGGGTCGTAGAAAGAAAGAAAAAAGCCTCAGGGTCCACAGAGATACTTTATGAAGTAAAGAGTAAAGAAAGATGTCACCATGTATTTGACAGTTTTTAAAATAATCAAAGCAAATAATCAAAGCAATAATCATTGCTTTGACTGATTAGTATCACATTCTCCAAATGTTGTGAAATATTCATTTATTAAAGCTATGCCATGTTTTGTCTATATTATTTTTGAATGAGGGATAAGTACTAAAATAGTTAACCAGTCTTTTAAATAGTTTGTAGTACTTTTTCCCCAGTTAATTATTTCATTTTCTTCCTGCCTCCTTTTGATATTTTCCATAGCTGCATATATTGTATTTGCTTTTGGGTAACTGATATAATGGCCTCATTGGCAGGTCTGAAGGCTCAAAGGTAGAAAGATGGCTTCCAGGAGGTATTACTTGGAACCCTGACACTCATAGTGCTATGTAATCAATCAGATTTGGTTATGTAGTGATTTTATTGAAGCTAAGTTACATAAATGCTTCTAGTAATGTTGTCAATCTAATTAAATTTTTTTGTTTGCTCTTTTCCAGAGCAGCTGTCCAAAATTTGCCCAGAGAGGGACATATCTCAGCATTGCTGGGGGGGGGTGTTTAATTAAAAATACCCACAGTTTTTGACACACTATTTTTTTAAAATAAAAAAGCAACTGTAACAAACTGCTTCTGTATATTAATGCTAAGTTTGCTTCTCAGTTTGCTGCTCTCAAGAGCATATGAAATTAGATAGCCAACAAATTTTAAAATACCCAAGGACTAATTAGCAAGGAGCAATAATACAATTAAGACTTGGTAATTTGATGCCCTGTATCAAATGACTATTGATTTTAATGTGCACTCTTGTGTCTGTTGTCTGAGAGAAAGTCAGCAAACATAATATGCAGTTATCTCTATGTGAAGAAAATAATTGGCAAAGTTACAAAGATGTATTAAAAAGCCACTTGATGTGATTAGCATAGTAGAGTAAAAAAACAATAAGTTTTCCCCCATTCATAAACTGTAGTAACACTTTTATCTTTTGCTAATTTTTATTACATCACTGCATAGCTGCCTAGAATGACTAAAATACTTGTCTACTTTTCTTCATTCACTGAACTATTGCTTCTCTAAGTGTTTAACAAAAGAAACATTGTAGCACAACCTAAATGGCCTCTAAAATAAGTATGCTTTTGATTTATAGATTGAATTGAATAAAATGAGCTTTGTCAGAATGGTAATCAGCTAAATGTTTAGTTGGTTGATCTGCTGATTTAATCAGTTGAAATTCAGACGTGTTATTTATACAGTACTATTTACATAACATTGCTCAATTGCTAGAGGAAGACCAAAAGGAAGGAACCAGAGCTGCTTTGGTCTTTGTGCACTGTAAAATATTTATAAGTGGATGTCAGTATGTTCAATAAATTAGTACTCTTTCTATCTATATTTTTATTTATATCTCTTTGTCTGTGCATAAGTCAAAGATACATATAGAGCCAGAAATACCTCCTTATCGCCCTGAGTCCCCAGGTGTCCTTTCATATCCTTATACCCTGTTTTTTATATTGGAATTAGTATCTTTCAATGTCACATACATTTTGAGACAGTTTAATAAATGTGACTAACTTTTGCAATTACATATTAACTAAAAGGCATACAATAATAAAGTTGGTGATGTTCATAGACTTCCTAACTAAAGAAAAGAAGAGGAGTTTAAAATGAGCATCAGATATCTTAAAAACTAATTATTCAAAACTTCGGAAAACCTAGTGGATTTGATCTGGCAAGAAAACAGTATTGAGAGTGTTTGGTTACAAATTTGGTATTATCACTGAGAAGATCTCTCTGTTAGTTACTATGACCTCAATAATCTTATTAACATATGAAGGGCCACTTTCTTCTGCCTAAAACCTTGCCTGCAAATTAAATAATATTTTGGGGGTGGGGAGCCTATGCATTCTCTCCCACACATATACATGAGCACATACATGAACAGGAGTGTATAGCCTGTTCTGAAAGAACTTCGAACATCACTTCCCAAGATTACAAAACATTTACCAGTTTACTCAAACCTTGTCTGATCTCTAGCTTCTTATATTTCATAGAGGAGCCCAGGAGCCCAGGCAAGGGTTCGGGTTCGCAGCAGAACGAGCAATCAAAGCCCATCTTTGCAGGCGCGCCTGCCTCTCCCCCACTTCTTGGAAGAAGAAACACTTGCTGGCCCTGGGCGCCTGAGGGAACTGCCAGGTGGCTATTTTGAAAGGAGCAGGAGCGGTTTTTGCAAGCCGCAGGATACAGCCTGAGCCTCTTGGATTGGGGCGCCTCCCTGGGAATTGCTGCCCGGCCTGGCCTGGGTGTTTGGAAAAACAGTACACTGCTGGAAGGGGAAAGGGAGAGGAGGAGGAGGGGCATTACCCAGAGGCCAGCTGGCAGATAAAAGCTGCAAGGCTCTGCCGTAGTTCTTTTGGGCGAGCCATCCCTGCACAGCTCTCAGGTCCCTGCCTAAACTGGCCTGGAAGCAGCACATCACCTTGTACTTGCGAGCGAGGCAGTGGCTGCTTTCACCAGTAACTGAGCCTGCAAATTGGTGTGGTGGGCTCAGTTACTGGTGAGAGCAACCGCCGCCTCGCTCGTGCCTTCTCATCTAAACTGCCGGGTGTTGCTCCGGTTCTTTCAGCCACAGCTGCGCAGCCTTTTCTTCCAATTCTAGCTTTGCCTTGGTACTTGCAGCTGCAGCAGCCCACACTGCAGTTCCCCTCGCTCCAACCAACAGCCTCTGCTTGCGTCAAGGAGCCGGCAGCCAAGTGGGAGGAGGACAAGGACGGGCACAAGGTGACGCGCCACTTCCAGAGCAGTCTGGTCGGCGGGTAGTGAGCAGGCAGCCCTTAGGGAGAGTGCTGCACTGGGTGACACATCTCACAGTTGAGGGCTGCATGCGAGGCCCAAGGCGGAGGGTTGAGCTTCCCCGGCCTGTGTATGGTGCTGCCGAGGTGGCTGGGCCAAGAGCACTGCTGCCGGCCAGGGAATGGCTGTCTTGCCAGGGAATGGGCCGCTAACTGGTTGTCCTTTGGTAAAAAAGTGGGGGCTCATGCGTGGTGGGCACACACATGCGCAGTGCAGATGTATGGGCAGTGCAGGGTGCATGTGTGCATGCGTATGGGGAGCATGGTGAGGGGTCATGCGTGCATGTGCAAATGTGGGTGCTTGGACTTTTGGCACGCAAAGCCAAAAAGGTTCGCCATCACTGCCATAGAGCAAGTTCAGGGCATCCATGGTACATAGGATCAATGGAGCTAAAATGCATCCTAAACTTTTTATTTTTTAATATATTGATATTTGTTAAAGTGAACAGCCAAAATAGCATAGCTGGCTGGGGGATTCTGGAAGTTGAAGTCCACACATCTTCCAGTGGCCAAGGTTGAGAAACACTGCTATAAAGGATCAAAATGAGGTTATGTTGACAAAGATGATATATGGATAATACATTCTGAATTCTTTGGAAGAATTGTAAAACATGATTTCAGAACAAAAGTATCACCTATTGGTAGGAGAAGGAACTCTAATTTTACTTTCTAATATAGCCAGAAAAATTCTGAGTTAGCAGATGGATATAGTATTGCAAAAGTAACTGTGTTTTTAGCTACATAAGGAAAATGAAATATTAGGAAAGAAACAATTTTTATACTTAGTCTGCTTATTCAAACTTATACATAAAGCCTGTGATGGACGAGTATGTTGGCAGCGAAAGGAAAGTTCCTTTCCTCCATTGTCAACCCAAAAACAAAATGAGACCATTTACTGCCTGCATAGAATTCCTTGTTGCCTTTGACTACCAGCTTTTTAGATAAAAGGATATGTTTTGCATTGATTGATAAACTGCCATCAAGTGGTTTTTTTGACCTCTAACAACCACAAATAGATTCTCTCCATGGCGATCTGTCCCTAACCTTTCAGGTATTTCAACATTGCACCAACTGTTATTGTAACTTAGTCCATCTACTTTGTTGCTGGTCATTCTCTTTCTTTCCTTCAACTTTTCCCAGCAATAGAATCGATGCTAGAGATCATCTAATATGTGTGAAGTAGGATAATTTGAGCTTGATCATTTGTGTCTTGGGTGAGAACTCCGGGTTGTTTTGTTCAATGATCCATTACAATATGTCTGTCATCTCTCTCAATTTTGAAACAAGATTCTGTGCCAGTTCAAACCCAATCTGAGTGCACAGATGAAGCTGTTATATATAAATATTCTATTGTTGAACTGCTTTATTTCTGGCCTTTAGTTACAGCAAGAAATACTGAGCTTTCTTCTGCTTTATTCATTGCTTAGTAAAATAGTTTTGTGATTATATGACTTTTAATCATATTATATGAAAAGATGCCGTGTTATTGTCCAATTTAAAACAAGTGCAAGGTATGAATATAGAAATAAAAGTAACTGCAATTTTAGTTTTCAAATCTTTTCTTCCAGTTATGCACTGCTATTTATATTAATGTTAATAACAACTAATTTTAATTTGATCTGTTAATGTAATTTGCTTTAATCTTTCAGGAGAATTCAGTGAAGCCACTTATTCAGGAATATAATTCTGAATCCTACAGAAATATAAAGCAGAATGCCTCATGTACAGATTCTTTATCCTGGGTAATTATCTAGTACAGCATCCATTGATTATACCAAACAAACCAATACTAAAAATATTACAGAGCCTCCATTAATGAATTTGTTTTAATGGTAATATTGGAAACATTCACATTAATACCTAAGCTAAGATTGTAATATAGAATGCAAACTTAGAATCATAAAATTTTATAGTGAGAAAATACATTGGAGGTAATCTAGTCGAATTCCCTGCTCAGTGCAGGATCCATTGGAGTTGGGGTTGGAAACCCACAGCCTATTGCCCAGATATGATTTGATCCAGATCACCCAGATCATCCAACTCATAGTTTCAGAAAGGAATGTATTCACCTGATTTGTGTGTGCATGCGTGTGTACATGTGCACGTGAGAGAGAGAGAAAGGGAGAGCGAGCGCATCCATCACTTCTTTGGGTGGCCATTTTGGCAACAACTTCACAAGCCATCTTGGCACAGGCCGAACAACAAACCTCCCCACAAGCTGTGAGGTGAAGGCAGAGCTATGAGATAGAGCTGGAAGATGACTTTCTAGCCTCTGGTGAAGACTTACAGTGGAAAAAAAAATCAACACTTAACATGGCGCATAACATAATCCTCCTGATATCTAGTATCTAGTAATTCTTTTTTGTAGTTTTAATCCCTTGGTTCTGTAACTATTTTCAGGACAATAGAAAGTAGGTTAACTTGTTCTTTTGCATAAGAATCTTTATTTAAATACTCAATAAGTCATATTATGAAAATTGGAATAAATGAAAAGTGTTTCCTATATTACATATCCATTTTGTATGGACAAAATATTTGGCTAGTGGATCTTTAAAATAGTTTTCCAGTGTCATGGAGGGTATGGCTTTAAATCATTTAAAAAGTTGCTCAGATTGTACAGTTAAAGCATTGACAATGGCATTAATAGATTATTGCAAAATGCATTGAATTATTATGTAATACAATAAGGATTTTTATCTTGAGCTGGATAATTGATAGATATTATTATTGCTTATAAATATTAAAAAGAACAAAACAAAGACTAAAAAACATACTGTGTTTGTATCTGCCTTGGTATGTGAGAATTACACTAAGCTTTTAACTGTAATTATAGTCTATTTTATCAGTCTTTTGTATCCAGCAGATTAGTAGAACAATTATAACTGGTTCCTCTTTTTCCAAAGATACAATGTAATAAGAAAGAGCAAGTCCTTAATCCTAAACAAGATCTCCAGAGCACTTATCAGAGTGCTATCAAATTGGCTTCATGGAACCAGAATGTTGAGGAAGATCTGTTTACTGATTCCCAGTCAGAGGTAAATGTTATTCATGTCATCCAAAACAGACTTAGGCAAACTGAATTATATGTTGAATATATTTTATTTGATTTTACAACTACGGTAGGTTTTAGTAACTTTCTTAGTTTCTGTGATCATTTATTATCAAATAACATGTAAATTCTTATTTTATTCTTATCTTATGGCTTTCTTGTGCTTTCTGAGTTGCTTGTGTGTGTGTGGAGGATTATCTTGGAAAGCACTTACATACAAGAAAGACTATATAT